>SNQJ01S0035652.1:21158-50770 GCA_010110895.2 Picea sitchensis
AGCATGGAACAATTATATGACAATGCATTGTGTCGATCACATGAGGATTCTGCGGAAACATAAATGAATTTCACACACAGTTTCAAACCAACATTCAATTCCATCCATAATGTAGATAAAACATAGCAACACTAATTCACAATGCGAGAGTTGGGGCCCCGCCCAAGAAGTTTCATTCTCATCTCAACCTTACTGAGCGAACGATATCATATTTCCCTCTCGCTTTCTTGATTCCTTCACTCGAAAAAGAAGCATACTATTGGTTGTCCATCCTTTGGCCTCTATTTGAGCACTTTTACTTTATTAATGAAATTACCGAATTTCTTCTTCGCGAATATTTTGAAAAAAAATGATATATGCTAGCTGAAGTCAAATGGGACTATGAAATCAACCACAATATTAAAATTCAATTTCATCATTTTTATACTTACGGTCAAGTTGACAGTACAATAAGTTTATTTCAACAACCCTCCATTGATTTCTATGTATCTTTTCTATGCTTCTCTTATGCAAACACATCCTGAAAAGTATAACAATGACTCACTCTATCTATTCTTTGATTGAAGAGCCGGTAGAGTTGTCTAATTGACTTCATAGTTATTGTTCCTCCTAGATTTTGCACCTGAGTGCTAAAGGGCAGAGCCAGGCCACCGGAAATTTGGAATGGTCATTTTTTTTAATTTGTTGGTGAGTTAGAGGGTTGTTTCACCAAGACAAAAGCATGGTCAAATTGGCAAGATGATATGGATGAGGGTTATCCTTGGCTAGTAGCAGAGTAATGACAAACAAGTGAAATAATAGAGGTAAAAACAGAGGGAAACAACAAACCATTCAATGAATAATCTGTTGCAAGAAGTTTAATACTTAAAATAATATTTCAAGGCATTAAACAATGTATCAAAAACACAATTACTCCCACAGGTTGCAATAAAAACAAATCTTCATCAAAGAATTAGCTAACGCACCCCAATCGCCTGAAATGACCAATAGCCCAATATACCAAATTTACCTCCCTATTATCGGATTGACAAAAATAAATATTATGGGATCAGAGAATTTTTTTGTGTGAGAATTGAATTGGAAAAAATTGTTACTTATTCTAGTTTTTTTAAAGCCTTATCACATTAAGAATGCAAAATTATCCTAACGAACTATTATCTACAAAATCCAAACATCAATAGTCCATGTAAATCAACTATACATAGTTATAGCCAAAAATCGAGTTATAGTTTATATTTGCATTTGCTCATGCCCTTTTTAATGATACAAACACAATACAAAACGAGTATGTGGATAAAATATTGGACTAGAAAATGATGATTTTGCAACAATGGAGTTTGTTTTAGACCAATTCCTGCTCTATTTTCTATTTTCCCACTCTCTTGTACCCCCTTCTTTTCTCTCTTATATACTTAACTGAATTCCCCTTTCTTTTTCCCCTCTACTTTCTCTTTGTGTATACTTAGTCATTTTTCCAAAAAAAATTAAGTGCGCAGGTTGACAGACTCACGAGTTCTCATTTTCACTCATGTTTTTATATCACGACTCCAACTGACCGCTTCCCCATTCCATATTTAGCCACTTTTTCGATTGTGGATTCCTGGGAAAGCGGGCTCTAGATTGCACTTCCATTGTTTTTTGACCTACAAACAACACCTGGAGTTTCGTGATATATAAATTGACCATCGGACTCCCCCATCATGCCCTCTTCCGTGTTACACATTTTTTACTCAAAAGTTTCGAGACATACAATTTGACCGTTGGGCCCTCACATCTCCCAAGGATCCCTTGTCACCCTATTTTGAAGCTCGTCCAATTGCTTTCCATACTTGGCCATTTCTTGGAATATCTTTCGTGGATCATTGGCTTAGAGGGTTCACGAAATCTCCAATTCCTAATCATTGTTCCCCCTGCCTGCCACCTTTGCACTTCTTTCCAAGTATGCAATTAGTAAGCTTTAAGGCTAACAACTCATCATGCAGGAACCGTAAATATTGTCATTAATGAGTGAAAGGCTCAAGGAGACAGTCACACTGACTATCACTACACAAATTGTCAAGAAACATGTAGAAAAGATCTTGACGGGTAATGGGATATCCATTACATATTTCAATATATAAGCGAAAATGAGTCCGATCAACCGCTTCCCTATTCCATACATAGCCACTTTTTCGATTACAGGTTCCTGGAAAGGCGGGCTTAAGATTGCGATTCCATTGTTCCGTGACCTACAAACAGTACCCAGAGTTCTGCGATATACAAATTGACCGCTGGACTACCCCATCATGCCCTTTTTCGTGTTACACATTTTGCACTCAAAAGTTATGAGACATACAATTTGACCATGGGGCCCTCACCTCTTCTGAGTATACCTTGTGACCCTATTTTGAAGTCTGACCGACCTCTTTCCATACTTATCCATTCCTTAATCGCTTTTCCCCGTCCCCGCCACCTTCGCACTTCTTTCTAAATATGCAATTAGTAAGCTTTAATGCTAACATCTCATCATGCAAGAACCGTAAAGATTGTCATTAATGAGCGAAAGGCTCGAGGAGATCTCCCATTAATATGCATTAAAACAAGATTTGCAAAGGGTTATATTATCGCTTCCGAGTGTTCATTTCAAACATCATGGAATGTCTTTCGTGGGTTGTCAGGTTGGCGGGTTCACGAAATCTCCAATCCTTAATTTCTCTTCGCCATCCCCGCCACCTTCACACTTCTTTCTAAGTATGCAATTAGTAAGCTTTAATGCTAACATCTCATCATGCAGCAACCATAGAGATTGTCATTAATGAGCGAAAGGCTCGACGAGATCTCCCATTCACACGCATTAGACCAATATTTGCGGAGGGTTATATTATCCCTTCCGAGTGTTCATTTCAAACATCATCTAGAGCAAACGAACGTTCTCGTCAACTTATGGCAGCAGCTCGAAAGCAGTTATGTGGAGATACAGTGGACATCTTCAGGCATAAGGACCAGAACTTCCAGTGGTCTAGGGAATATTCTTACTACTCATCCCCTTCCGCCCAGAACGAAGTAATTTGGACCTTTGAAATTTCTCATATAGGTTGTGTCCCTGAAGACTTTGACTCTAAGGAGGTGATCTATTGGTGCGTTGAGAGATATATTTCAAGACAAAGAATTATTCCACTGCGGGACCACTCTCTTGTTTCTTTCTCACCTCAGGTCTTCCGCAAGATGTTGAGATTGCCAGAGCTAGCATTGATCTTCAGAGGAGAAGACTGCAAGGAGTTCCTAAAAAAACATGATAATGGGTTGGACCTCTTACCCGAGTTCCTGGAATACCCGATGACAGTTCATGTAGATATCACAAGGTTTCAAGTTAGTTCATTTAGAAATCCAATCTAGAAAATTACTTGGTTGTTTACGAGAATAACGGGACAGGAATCCACAATAAGCATTTCCCGCATGATTCTTTATATTTTTATTTCATGGTCAAGGAACAAGCCATTTTTTATTGGGGGAAGTTGATTTCCATTGAAATCTATTCCCAATTGTCACGATTCAAACATGATAAGAAATTATATATGTCATCCTACTTGGTTTTCATGATAGCGCATTACTGTCCATTTCCAAAACTGTATGTGTCCAAGAAGGTAAACTATGAATTTGACCTAGTAACCTTTTGGTACCAGGCCTTATGGAGGCATAAGGCCTCCCATTGTTTTTATGAGGTTTTTAATGACTTTGTCTCAGTTTTCAAAGATTTATTGTTAGGAAAGGATGCTCCCTGGATGTCTGGCCAGGAAACCAAGTTTTTGGACAGGAAGGGGAGACTTGAACAAATGGAGAATTACAGTGTAATAATAGTTTTTGGATCCAAGGAAAATCATGCTTTCCTTCCTTGTCACATTACAGATAGAATGTTTGTTACAGAAATAACAAGGCAATACAACTACTGGTTGCATTTTTTCCATGAGAAGAGAAAAAAGTGGTTCATTCCTCTGCCTTGGAAAGTCAGGGACTTCGTGTTCAGGAATGTCAATAATAATGACGAATTCGCAGGCCATTTCAACAACTTGAACCTAAGATATGCTAAAAGGATGAGAGGGTTCGATCCTAATGAGATTTTTGTAGAATATTTACTAGCAGTTGGCTTCAACAATTCTTTTATCCATACACTCCTAAATGAATATAGAGACAATGATGAGAACATGCATGCTCCTGACGCTGGTGACCTGGAGACATTGCAAAGCACCAATGAATTGTACAAACAACAGGGAAAAGGCCCCAGTGAGAAGAGTGTCCAATCCCCAGTTGCCACTCCCAAGAGTCAACATCTCGGAGCATCGCTCCAATGGCCCACCCCAGTAAGAAAGAAACCCACAATTATTCAAACAGAGGAGAAGATAAGAACCCTCCTATGGGTAAAATTGATAGTTCTCACAAGATTCCTGTGAGGAAGAAGAGAAACAATGTTGTGCAAGAAGCGGAAGAGCTCGGAACTGAAAGTGAAGACATAGAACTTGAGACTGATCTCGAAAATGTATTCCCCAACATTGATCAGCCCAGGGACGCGATCCACCATAATACCCTAATGGAAATAGTTGAGACCAAAATATTTGACCAAGATGAATCCTTCATATTCCAGAGCGTTGTTTTTTACAGTGAATCTAAAAATTTAATTATTTAAAAGAGAGATGTAAGAAATAAGAAAGGGAAATCTCATTCAGAGATTAACCTTAGGAACATGCAGTCGTCCCAAATCTTCTGAATTCACCGAGCAACTGGAGATTCTCTTGATGATTCCATTCAAGGCCTTGAGGTGAAGAATTCCAAACCGAAGGGTCAAATCAAGGAATTGGAGGGAGCTTTGATTCTTATCCCATTGCTTGATAGTCCTTTAGCAATAACCGTGCATGCCATCCCTACATCCAAGTTAAAAGGATCCTCCAGCCTCCTCACATTGTGTAGAGGCTATGTGGAGAAGAATATCAAGAAAATAATGGAGCTAATTACTAAAGCCTGGGAAACATCAAAAAGTATAGCTTCCTTTGGAACGAGGGCACATTCCTTCCAGGAATATTTGCAACTGGATTTAAAAAATGAAGAAGGTTTCTATCGAGACGCAGTCATCCCTTTTGGCATCAATGTCACCAACATGATAGAAATGAGAAGAAGAGAAGAAGATCTCCCGTCCCCAAACCGGATCAAACAATTAAATGATGGAAAGAGAAATTTAAGAACCTACATCTCTTTGTCCAATCATGTGAACAAGTCATATCAAAGAAAGAAGAGCTATTCAAAAAGTTGACCGAAATAGACTTAGTCGAAAGTACCAATGAGGTCCAAGACCCCAAATTAATCCTCAACTCATTTTTCTTAACCAAGCAAGCCTTCGATGAACAAGTTGATATTTTTAAGGGATTGTCTTTAGAAATTTTTTACGACATCCTTTAATATGATGAGGATGACGTGGACAACTGGCTAGTGAACTATTCGGTAAAAAATATCAAGAAATTGTATAGGCTCTACATAATCTTTCTATCGATCTAAGGGAATTATAAAGTGATCTTTTCAACATAAAAATCCAGCATGAGATCGTGGCCCCCATGAGAAGTTACATTGAAGAATGGCTCCAAAGGGCAATCGACAAGCTCACCAATGAAGGGCAACAAGTGGTTGGCACGATTCCAGTAACCGTCGACGAGAGAAATAAAAATGCATCAACAAGCAAATAGAAAAGGGGGAGAGAGATACCATCATAGTAAGTCTATACTGATCACATCCTTCTTTTTGTGTCAATCTAGTTATTCCACCTCTTTAAATAGAAATGTCTAACCAAATACTGATAACTTCCAATTTCTTTTTTTCGGGTCTTGATGTCTATCATCGCCCACTTCTTCTTTCTACAGTCCTATTTCTTGTACCTATTTCTTTTATGGTCCGCGGGAGCCCCAATCCCAGTCTATATGACAAACGCATTTAAATTTCAAGGAATATGTAACAGACATTATTATATTTTGAGAAATTTCAAAGAAAACTATTTCAGGAACAATCTCAATGCTGCCTTGTAACCTTGTTTTCGGAATGCAACGTTAGTTCTCTTTATGCATGTCGGTCATCTTCTTTTATTTTTGTGTCCTCAAAAATCTTTATTTTGAACTATGCTGGATGTCAGGAAATTGTGTTTATTTAATTTGAATGTTTAATGTGTTTGATTCTTGGTCCTATTTTCTAGGAACATTTATTTCAAAAAACAAAACAAAAAAAACATTTTCTATCGTGTTGTATTGATTTAAGTCATTACGACGAAATTTCTATAAGTCCCACATTTGAACTATACATGCCCCAGGAAAAACTTAAAGAGGAGTACCACATCTATAAAAACGTAGTAGGATTGACATCCTCGTTAGGTTGTGGCTTCAGTCCTAATAGATTCAAGGTTCAATAGACTTGTAAATACATCTGCAAAAATAAAAACCTTCAAATTTTTTTATCATTGCCAAAAAACAATCAACTGGATAGACATGTTACAAATATATCAGTTGGTACTATACTGAATTGTCATAGGCATCTTATAAATATTCCAGTTCTTACAAATGTTTCAATTGGATAGCCATGTTACAAAGATGCCCTCTTCCTAGAGAGAAATTGCAGATCAACCTCTGCAAAGTGGGCTTGTTGCTCAGGGACAAAAGTTTCAAGAAAAGGGCATCTTCCTCTGTCTCGACACCTTCTTTTCACATAGTTTAAATTAACTTCAATGAGCTGAAAACTCGTGAAAATAAACAATCATGTTAGGTGTGTGTTAATATATAGAAAAAACTAGCAAACACAGAGGTCACACAAGAAGATCAAAGAATCATCGACACTGAACACATTTTCAAAAAAAATTATATTTGTTTTTTTGCCACCACATATAACTTTATTTATCCTAACACATATAGAGACAAACAAGCCAAATGATCTATTTAATAGAATGAAATGGATGTTGCTTACTTTGTCCATGGGAAAAATTAAAGAATTGACTATGGAAATTGAAGTTAACTCTAAATATTGGGATGAAAGTCAGTTGGAAGTATACAAAGATCATTACAAATGAATTTCATAAATACATTAAAGAGATAAAACCTACAACATAGGAACGGAAATTTCCAAGATGGCAAGTCAGACTCCAACAATATATCAAGTTACAAGTGATGGGGATATATGTTCTTTTTAGTATTTATTTGTTGCACTACTAGTAGTAGAATTGCTCTAGGAGATTAATGCTTGGGTGCCTTCTCTTTCCGAAATGAATGTGAGTCATCGATCAGTTTCCAATGTGCAATATGGGCGAACCTGGCACATTAGCGTCGTTGCTAAATTTTTACCAACCTGCCAATTTTAGAACTTCCTAGGCCATATTTAGCGATGGAACAAATTTCTCACAAAGTGACTTTCTCGCTAATTACTTGTTGACCCGATATTAATATAATATTATCATTAACTAATTCGGGACTCTGGCTCTTCGGGGCTCTGGGCTTCGGGGGAACTATGTTTGTTCTGGAAGGAAAACTACTGAAGTCATGTAGCAGCCTGACGTCTTATGGCTGACGTGTCACACAGTGCCACGTGTCTTTTTCTATGTGGATACCATCTGTCCTACCTGTTGCTTGCCACATGTCCACGGAATTTTGCATGTGTCTTCGGTACTTTGGGCTTCTCATTCTCCCATGATCCCTCCATACCTGTGCATTTATTCCCATTCCAACCTGGTAGGGACTACGCTGCCATGCAACACTTGTTTATTAGAAGATTTATATTTTAGGGAAAGTAAATATGTTTAAAAAGTTAGAATTCGATAGTATTACTATATATATAATTAATCAAAATATGTAAATAAATAATTAATTAAAATCTATAAATAAATAATTTGAAAATAAACTATCCACTATTTTCTTATGGTTAATTTTTTTATGAGTTTGTAATTATAGTGTGAAATAAAAAAATTCCATATTCATTCTTTTAATTATTCACATATTTTCGTATGTTTAATTCCTTTAATAATTTTGTGTTATAATTTTAAAAAGTAAATATGTTTAAAAAGTTAGAATTCGATAGTATTACTATATATATAATTAATCAAAATATGTAAATAAATAATTAATTAAAATCTATAAATAAATAATTTGAAAATAAACTATCCACTATTTTCTTATGGTTAATTTTTTTATGAGTTTGTAATTATAGTGTGAAATAAAAAAATTCCATATTCATTCTTTTAATTATTCACAAATTTTCGTATGTTTAATTCCTTTAATAATTTTGTGTTATAATTTTAATAGAAATGTTATCATGTCTATTTTCTCATCTTTTAATAGATTTTTAACAACTCCAATAAGGTTATGTAATATCTTTGTTTTGAGTCGCCATATTAATATTATATTTTGTTTATTTGATTGTAATACCTTGGATTTGAGTCCTCATATTAATAATGTATTTTGTTTATCTGATGAAAGTCAGTGCCTAAACAATTAAAAGAGGTTGGAGTGCCTAGGAAATGTAATACTTTAAACATTACAAATAATAAAATACATTGTTGGTTGCAAGATAGACAAGGAAAACGTTATAGGGGGCTATGATTCCACGAGAGAGGGGGCTAAAGGGGCTAAGTATTTTTATTATATTTAATTTACCTATCTTGATTTTAATTGAGAAAAGAGGTTACATGAGCTTCTTGGGGGAAGGTCATGTGGTTCTTGATTTCATGTAGTTATATGAACACCTCTTCTGAGTTGTTTGGGGGTTCTTCTCCATTCACTCCATTCACTCTATCAATTTGGTTCATTCACTATTTCATTATTGTTCTTGGTTGGGACATGTGGACGAATTGTTGAGGAAAGAAGTCATTGTTTGCTACTTTTAGTAATTACTGGTGTATTCTAGCCACGAATTGATGCATGCATGCTTGGGATGTGTTGGCGACGGAAGTCACTTCTGGATTGCTTGCAGGAGCAGAGCCCGACGCCCATCAGTTTTATGTCACGGTAGTTTTTAATGGGTGATCAAATGGACAGAGACTTGGGGAGATGTCACTCTAACTCAGAGACTGGGTCTGGCATGTAAGAAACAAAGGAGGTCTTGATATAACTTCAGTCAGCGGGTTGATTAAAAGGTGAACAGGTGGAAGACTTGATAAGAAGAGTGAACAAACTACTTCGGACAATAGGCTTTTAGTAATTTGTAGAAGAAAAACTCCGAAGGCGAGATCTTCATGTTCAGGGCTTCGAGAAACTGAAAGGGGGACTTGACTGGATTCTCCAATTCCAAGTTGTTTCAGTGTTAGGAAAATCACAAGGACTGATTAGAGACAACGTGACTGTCACAGTGATCAAATTCTACATCATCCTATAACAGTTACAACTCGACTGGATTCTCCAATTCCGAGCCGCTCTAACACAGTTGAACAAAGACATGAAAGAAACTGACATTCATAAGGCAAGAAGTCTCAAGAGTCCATACATAACCAGAAATAACAGTGCTTCATTAAAGCTTTACAACCGGGAGCCTCGCTCAACCATCGATCCATTACCAAATACAAAGACTGAGTTCATATACTCAGATAAAAACGCCCAACAGAGGCGCCCTAGACGCTCAAGGCTTGGTGTCTTTTCAGCCACAATTGGGTGGGTATTCTTTGTCAGACGCCAACTTAACTGCGCATGGCTCCTCCAAGAGGGGTAGCTGAGCCATTAAGTGTCGAGCTAGCGTGTGCAGACCTCCTCCAGCTGGTCGAGGACTCGGCATGGTTTTTTCAGAAAAGTGGGTACACAGGACCCTCTCGAGCAGACCGCTTGCCAGATTATCCATACTTTACACTTAATACCTGAGGAGAGGTTTCAACCACCCCTTCTCATCTTCATTTACTCCAGGCGAAAACCAAGATCGAGGTCGGATCAGATGGTGCATGGAGATCACGATCATCATTTCGGCGACTAGGCTCGACGCCCTTGGCCCCCTTTTGCATAGCTCCTTTCTTTCCCAAGTGACCATGGGCCATGACCCTGTGTTTATTCCCAAAACACTTTCGGCGTTCGCAAATAAGAAGGGGCTGATCCATGCTACTAAAAAACGCGATGAGCGAAACACCGAGATGGTTTGAGTTGGCGCCACGCGTCCCTCTAGATCTGTCGGTTCTGAGCTCTCCCGATGATGTTGTGGGCCCGGGTCCTGGACACTCCCGGCACCTCACGCATCGGAAATATGACGGGTTGTTCCCTACATTTTGAAACAGCAATGGGCGAAAAGGCGAGGAGCCTAATCGCGCGCCAGGTATCTCCTGTGGATGAATGGTTGAGGCTGCTTTGCGATACTGCAGGCCCGACTCTGGGCGCTTTCGGCACTCCAGGGTTCGGGGTTTCAAGATGTGAGGTGACCAGGGAATTTCACCTATGAAACTCCCGAATGCTGATATGTCGACTTGATCTGTCACTATGTGTCGCTGGATCGGACGACCCAGATTTAGTCTTGAAATATCGACGCTTTCTCTGTCGCTATACATCAGTTAACCTGGTAGCCCCGATATCCCGATGACCGTTGATCTACCCTGATGAATGAATCTGGGCTGTCAACAACATAAATTCCCCCTTTTACGTGCTCGGAAGCCTTAAAACTAGATTTTCCCCTGCTGCTTTCCGGCGCTTCTCATGCATCTTGCAGACCCGAATACTCTGGTGCCCAGGACAAGAAATGTCACTAACATTAGGCTCCATGGGGGATAGATTCATCCCCACGATGCTCTAAGAAATCTTTTGCATATTCAGTGCCTTGCTGTTGGGCTATGGAGCCATTTATTAAGCCGGAAACAGAAAACAGAACACAATATTTACAAAACAAAAGAAGCCGCCTATGGCTTACAAAAAACATTTTTTTAAGAAATGCCCATTTACTAGGCCATCAAAAACTTCTTCACCTTCCAAATCCTGCAACCTGTAGGTATTGTTTGAAAACACCTCAGAGATCTTGAGAGGCCCGAACCAGAGGGCATCAAACTTACTGTGTTTTCCCCTATCCTGCCTGGGTTCATCCCATTTGAGCACCAGATCGCCCAGTTCGAAATCCTTCTTTTTTCTCTTTCTGTCAAAGGTTTGCTTGATCTTCTGTTGACGATGGTAGGCTCTGTCCATGACCTGTTCCCTGATCTGCTGAACTTCCACCATATGATGAATCCTTCTGACCATATGATCAGGCTCTCCTTTAAGGTCCTGGAGGAAATTTTCCACAGATAAAGCGAGCTGAGTAGGGAAAACAACTTCTGTTCCATAAACAAGTTGGAAAGGTAATATGCCCAGAGGCTTTTTTGTTGTCACCTGGTCGGCCCATAGAGAAAATTTGAGCTTTGAATCCCAGACCCTTTTATTGTCTTCCAATAATTTTTTAATGAGCTTGATCAGACTTTTATTGGAAGACTCCGCCAGTCCATTTCCTTGAGGATAATAGGGAGTAGAGTGGATCAGCGAAATCTCAAATTGTTCACAGAACTTGACCAAAGGCTCAAACCTAAAAGAGGAAACATTGTCGGTGATGATTTTTCTAGGACAGTCGAATCTAGCTATGATATCCTCCAGGAAGCTGATGATTACTTTGTAAGAAGTACTCCTGGTAGGGGTAGATTCTATCCACTTGGTGAAATAGTCTATCGCAGTCAGGATCCATCTGTGTTGGCCGCTTGAGGGAGGATGAATCTCTCCAATGAAGTCTAACCCCCATTGCTGAAAAGGTGCCGAAGCTACTATAGGCTTTAATGGTAGTGATATGAGCTGTTTCTTTCCTGAAAACTTCTGGCATTTGATGCAAGATCTAATTTCTCTGCAGACATCGGCGAATAAAGTAGGCCAGTAATATCCAGCCCTGAGGATCTTATGAGCTGTGGTATTCCAGAAATGATGCCCCCCGCAAAGGCCGTTATGGAAATCAAATATAACCTTCTGGGCTTCTTGCGGGTCCAGACTTCTTAAAAATACCCCTAACGGGTCTTTCTAGTACAAGGCTTGGTCAATGAGGAAATATCTGACCGCTTTGAGCTTTAAATCTCTCACCTTGCTTTTTCCCATTCCATGAGGAAGCTTCAGTTCTTGCAAAAAATACAAGATATCCTTGTACCAGGTGCATGCTGCTAGTGATAAGGCACCCTAAGAATTCTTATTGGATGACTCAGCTTGCGGAATTTTTGAGCAGGTGTTGATGTAGCTAACCCCCAAGGCTTTGCAATTGGATTCAACCAGCAGCTTGGCTAAACCCTGCCCCTTTATCAACTTGGTGGGCTTAATCTCCAGATCAAACTCTAGGATTTTGGCAATCCACTTCCCTCTTTTCCCATCCATGTCAGGTTGTATAAGGATGTCCTTCACAGAGGCTGAAGGAACGTATGCTATCACCTTTGAGTGTAGGACATAGATCCTGAAAGCTTTGAGGGCCTTTACTAAGGCATAAGCCTGCTTTTCCATGATTTCATACCTGATCTTTGCGTCTCTTAATTCTTTTCTGAAGAAGGCAATGGGTTGTTCTCGCCCTTCCTCATTCTTCTGCAACAAGATCGCTGCTATTGTATCAAAAGAAGCAAAAGAGAAAATTAGGAATCCTTTGGAATAGTCAGGACTGATCAGCACAGGCACCTCAGTCAATGCTCTTTTTATTTGGATAAAAGATTCCCTGGGTTCATCGGTCCATTTCACTTCATTTCCCTTCCTGAGCATGGTTGTGATATGTTTCACCAACTCAGCAAAATTTGAGACGAATCTCCTCAAGAAATTAATCTTCCCTAAAAAGGCATGAACTTCCTTCTTGGACCTAGGAAGTGACAGGGTTTGAATTGCCTCTACCCTACTAGGATCAATCCTCACTCCCTCTTCTGATACTATATGGCTTAACAGCTTCCCCTCCTTCGTAGAAAATAAAGATTTTCTGGGATTTAAGGATAGGCCAAACCTCCGGCACTTTAGAAAAACTTTCCTCAGATGCCTGCAGTGCTCTCTGTCAGATCTGGAGAAGACTGTTATGTCATACAGATAGATCACCACAAACTTATCTTTCTCCCCGATGAAAGCTATGTCCATGGCTCGCTGAAAAGTTTCCCCTGCATTCATCAATCGAAAAGGCATTTTGGCATACATGAATGTGCCCCAAGGAGTGGTGAAGGTCGTTTTTTCTCTGTCCTCAGGTATGACTGATATCTGATTATAGCCAGAAAATCCATCAATCATGGATATCCTAGATGCACCAGTTACCTTCTACAGTATTTGTTCCATGTTGGGAAGGGGGTAATTGTCTTTCCTTGAGCTCCTGTTCAGATTCCTGAAATCAACACAGAGCCTGATTTCTCCACTTTTCTTCCTTACTGGGACCAAATTGGCCACCCATTCGGAATATCTCAAGGGGATGATAATTCGGGCATCTAGCAATTTCTTCACCTCTTTCTCCATGACAGGTAGCAACATGGGATTTATCTGTCTCAACTTCTGTCTGAACGGTTTAGCCTCTTCCTTTAGTGGGATCTTGTGCTCAATGACAGATGTGTCGTAAGTCTTGAGGTCTTCGTATGTCCATGCGAACACATCAACAAACTCTTTTAGCAACTCAGTATATTCAGCCTTCTGTTCCTTGGTCAAACTGCTTGATAATTTGACAAACCTGGGCTCCCCCTGTGTGCCAATGTTGCATTCGATTGTATCAGCATCTTCATTTGAAACCTTACTCTTTACGGCCACATCACTCCCATCGAACAGTCTTTCCAAGGGGACCAGTCCTCTCAGAATGTGATTACTGGGTAGCTGAATAATATGGTGATTAGCAATTTTATTTAAGAATATCTCAGAGGGAGGGTCACCTTCGGAATCAGGATCCTGATCAATGTGCAATGCCGAAAACTCATCGAGGGACTGAAGAAATTTTTTGATTTCAAGATCGTCCTCGAATACCTCCCAATGCTTTACATTGTCCGGGATGGATGGTCTGTATCTTATTTCGACCTCACCATGGATCTTCAGTGGTAGAGGGACCTTGAACAAACTAGCCGAGACGGCTAAGGAGTCAGCCGAGGTATTTTCTTCCCTTGGGATAAAATTAATGTTGAAAGCTGAGAAGAGGTTATCAAGCAGGGCCCATACCTCATTTCTGTAACTTATGAGCCGAGGATGCTTGGCCCGATAAACATTCCTGACCTGTTGGATTATTAATTCTGCATCTCCGAACACTATCATCTCTTTAATTCCCATTTGTTTTGCAGCCCTCATACCAAGAACAAGAGCTTCATATTCCACCACATTGTTGGTAGTTTCAAATTCGAGCTTGTATGACAGGGACATGGTCTCTTGACAAGGCGATATGAAAATCACTCCAGCACCTGAGCCTATACTAGAGGAAGCTCCATCAAAGAACATTTTCCAAACAGAGGTGGTTAGAGGAGGTATCTTCTGATTAAAAATGGGCTTCTTTCTTATCTGTAAAGGGACCTCGGGAGTTCCAGTGATCTGTAACAAACTAGACCCTAAGTCAGTGTCTAGTGCAAAGATGGGGTGGTTAGTGGGGTTTGCTTCATCACTGACAATACAGGCTAGCTGAGCTTCTCTATACAACCTCCTGTGTTCTCCTCCAAAGACTGGAATGGTGGCATATGTGAGATCCATCTGTAACGTTCCTACAAGTCTTTTAATTCAAGATCTTGATAACATCATGCCAAACTTGGGGGGAACGTCAGCTACCACAATATCCATGACCACACTTTTCATGGGAAGCTGAAAAAATGAAACCACCAGGTCTTTGATGACTCCTAGACACTGCACTTTCCTTGAATCGAAAGAATACAAATCATGGTAAGCTTTTGTCACTTCCAGTCCCAACTCTTCCATTACTATTTTGGGCATAAGGTTATGGGAAGCCCCTGAGTCCATGAGGTAGTTATGTAGAACTTTATCGTGTATGTTCAGGGAGGTGTAGAAGGGAGGGGATGAATCATCTCTGTCTTCTACCATGGTACCTAGGATGAAGTTGGTTTCTCATCTTGAAGGTTCACTGAGTCAGAGGGAGGCTGGGGGGACTCGGATTGTAGCAACTTGGAAAGAGACCTTTTGAAGTCCTCATTTTTAACTAGCTCTAAGAGGGGAACGGGAATTCTGATCTTTTGAATTTCATGCTCAAAATTAAAGGAGGAAATTGGCTTAGGAGCCTCCCTTACCTCAGTGACAGGCTCCTCGGCTTTTGGTGAAGCACTCTGAGTTTTCTTTTCTTTAGTAGTGGATGTCGCAGACTTAGTAGGCCTATCTGCTATGAGGGGCTGGTCTTGGCTGTCAAAGTCTCCTTGTTTCCTTCTTGACCTGAGATTGTATCTGTTAGAGGTATGACCATCCCTTTCTCCCTTACCTAACTCATGGATTTGGATGTTCATCAGGGATTTTTCATATGCAGATTGAGTCAAATGGGGAAAAGGAGGAGCTTCTTCAACACAATGAATTTCGGGGTTGAACTCATCTATCTCCTCCCCTCCCTCATGAGTAACCAGGTTATTTTGGAGAGGGGTTTGAATCCTTTGATCTTCTCTGTCTTTTTCTCTTTGTTCCCCTGGAAAGGCCCGTGGTCCATGGTTATCAGGTCTCCTGAAACCTCTACCATCGGCATTCTGGGGATTTCTATGCATGGGCTTCCCTTCTAACTCCCACCTTTCCATTCTAGCAGAAAGTGACTTGAGTACCCTAGCTGTCTCATCTGTCTAAAGGGGTAGGGGAGAGGAATTAGATGAGGAAGCTTCAGGCCTCCGCCTGGATATGCTTCTACTAGCAACATTCTTGAGTCGGTCAACAACCAATATATTAGACTCTACTTCCACGCTGCATCCTGCATATGATCCAGAGTAGTGGCTCTTCTTTCCCTCAACAAGAGGTAGAAATTGGGATCAAAGGTGCTAACATAAGTGATCTTTGCAGAGGCTTCGGAGGGTTTTATCTCAGTAGGGATTTTGTTGTACATTTTATTAAATCTCTTGGAGAAATCAGAGACAGACTCTCCTTCTTTTCTCTTCAAAGACCCAAACGCTGTCATGTAATACATGAAGTCTTTTTATCTCCCCACTGTCTTAAAAAGGCATTATCTAAAGCTTCGATCCCATCAATATATCCATGAGGCAGGGCATTAAACCATTTTCTAGCCTCGCCTTGGAGACTATGGACAAAAATCCTCATCCATACGTCTGCATGCATGATGTTATTATCATCTATGAAACTGTAAAAGGCTTCTAGGTGTTCTTCTGCAGTTATGTCCCCCTCACCTGTAAACCTGGGCAGCTGTTTGAGGTAACCATCTGCTGGGAGGGCGTTAAGCGGTTGAGGTAGTACGAGGGGAGCATATCTAGCGGCTATAATGGCCTCCATTCTGGTCATAGGAGGATTTGGTCCAGCCATAGGGATATTATGTGGAGGAGAACTTGGAGGAGAAGGAGTTCGCAATGGGGATACTAGGGATGGGATTCTAAGGGGAGTGGGAAACAACAGGGGATTAAGGGAGAAGGATACTGAGCTTAAGCCGGTGGATGTTTCTCTTTGTGCAGAGGCGGTGACCGCGACAAGAGGAGAAGCGGTAAAGCTCAGAATGGAGAAATATTCTGAGGTCGCAGGTCTATGCCAGGATACAGCTTCAGAGGAGACGGGAGTGACAAGGATTTCTCCCGCTAATCCCAGACTGGGGGGGAAACCTCAACAGGAACACTCCTGGAATTCAAGAAACGGGAAACTACAGACGACGGTCTACCAGGGAACTGAGGCAGAGAAAATGGAGCTTCCACAAAGGGAGACACCAGATTACCTGGTTCGGCAACGACTTCTCCTTTAGAGGCTTTTCCTTTATCGAGAACCACCTCCCGATCAGTTCTAGGTGTAGCTAGAAGCAGCTGAGGATGGGACCGCGTGTGTTTGCCTCTGAAAGCCACAGTTGACGCGACAGGTTCACCACAGTGGATTCGTCACAATGGAGTCGCCAGGTGCATGGCAGCAATCTTCGAAGGCTCTGATACCCGATGCACCTTCAGGATTCAGAGGCTCAATGTCATTCAAATCCGGGGAAAATCTTCAACTTCGTCCCCGGAAACGGCGCCATAAATGTTGGCGACGGAAGTCACTCCTGGATTGCTTGCAGGAGCAGAGCCCGACACCCATCAGTTTTATGTCACGGTAGTTTTTAATGGGTGATCAAATGGACAGAGACTCGGGGAGATGTCACTCTAACTCAGAGACTGGGTCCGGCATGTAAGAAACAAAGGAGGTCTTGATCTAACTTCAGTCAGCGGGTTGATTAAAAGGTGAACAGGTGGAAGACTTGATAAGAAGAGTGAGCAAACTACTTTGGGCAACAGGCTTTCAGTAATTTGTAGAAGAAAAGCTCCTAAGGCGAGATCCTCTGGTTCAAGGCTTCGAGAAACTGAAAGGGGGACTTGACTGGATTCTCCAATTCCAAGTTGTTTCAGCGTTAGGAAAATCACAAGGACCGATTAGAGACAACTTGACTATCACAGTGATCAAATTATACATCATCCTATAAAAGTTACAACTCGACTGGATTCTCCAATTCCAAGCCGCTCTAACACAGTTGAACAAAGACGTGAAAGAAACTAACATTCATAAGGCAAGAAGTCTCAAGAGTCCATACATAACCAGAAATAACAGTGCTTCATTAAAGCTTTACAACCGGGAGCCTCACTCAACCATCAATCCATTACCAAATACAAAGACTAAGTTCATATACTCAGAGAAAAACGCCCAACAGATGCACCCCAGACGCTGAAGGCTTGGTGTCTTTTCAGCCACAATTGGGCGGGTATTCTTTGTCAGATGCCACCTTAACTGCACATGGCTCCTCCAAGAGGGGTAACTGAGCCATTAAGTGCTAATATAGCATGTGCAGACCTCCTCTGGCTGGTCGAGGACTCGGCATGGCTTCTTCAGAAAAATGGGTACACAAGACCCTCTCGAGCAGACCGCTTGCCAGATTATCCATACTTTACACTTAATACTTGAGGAGAGGTTTCAACCACCCCTTCTCATCTTAATTTACTCCAGGCGAAAACCAGGATCGAGGTCGGATCCGATGGCGCATGGAGATCACGATCATCCTTTCGGTGACTAGGCTCAATGCCCTTGGCCCCCTTTTGCATAGCTCCTTTATTTCCCAAGTGACCACAGGCCATGACCCTGTGTTTATTCCAAAAACACTTTCTGCGTTCGCTAATAAGAAGGGGCTGATCCATGCTACTAAATAATGCGATGAGAAAAACGCCGAGATGGTTTGAGTTGGCGCCATGCGTCCCTCTAGATCTGTCAGTTCTGAGCTCTCCTGACGATGTTGTGGGCCCAGGTCCTGGACACTCCCAGCACCTCATGCATCAGGAATATGATGGGTTGTTCCCTACATTTTGAAACCATTATGGGAGAAAAGGTGAGGAGTCTAATCGCACGCCAGGTGTCTCCTGTGGATGAACGGTTGAGGCTGCTTCGCGATACGACGGGCCCGACTCTAGGCACTTTCGGCCCTCCAGGGTTCGGGGTTTCGCGATGTGAGGTGACAAGGGACTTTCACCTATCAAACTCCCAAATGCCAATATGCCGACTTGATCTTGCACTATGTGTCGCTGGATCGGACATCCCAGATTTAGTCTTGAAATATCGATGCTTTCTCTGTCGCTATACATCAGTTAACCTGGTAGCCCCAATATCTCGATGACCGTTGATCTGCCCTGATGAATGAATCTGGGCCGTCGACAAAATAACTTCCCCCTTTTACGTGCTCGGAAGCCTTAAAACTAGATTTTCCCCTGCTGCTTTCGGGCGCTTCTCATGCATCTTGCAGACCCGAATACTCTGGTGCCCAGGACAAGAAATGTCGCTAACAAGATGCATTGGCATGTGCTAAAATATGTTCACAACTTTGAATTTTGAGAGTCTCGGTATGGAGATTCTTAACCAGATGCATTGGAGCCCTGGACAGAGGTGGACATCCTAAGGGACTGTGTGGTAGTGAAGGGGGTTCATTGTCTTTGGGTGGAGCAAGTTGGAGAGAAGAGAGTTGGTGTACTTAGTATTTTTGTGCATTGAGAAACCTGTGAGAGCTTGAGTGTTAACCGATTTGGGAAGTTGAGTGTCGTTCTAGAAACTGTCCTTGTGGATTCATAACCCTAGCTCGGGGGTGACATGTCGTTGAGACTTGGAACAACAACGTCGAAGGTTAGGTGGAATTTCCTTGGTCTACAACCAGTTGGTGATTGATTTTGTTTAATATAAGTGTTGTCTTTTATGTGTTTCGATGCTTGTATATTTATTTCCGCTATGTTTTAATTATTATGTGTGAGATTTGTTTTTATAATATGCTTGATTTCTAGTTATTACTGTGCATGACATATTGTTCATTTCTTTTATGTTGTAGCATGAATCTTGATTACTGCATGTCAATCTTTCATGTTTCTTTATTAATTAAATGTTATCAAAATTTGAAATCAGTTCAAGAAGTGTGTTCTTGGAGTAATGTGACCTGAGTTTGGTGGTTGGGTACATTACAGAGTGGTATCATAGCTTTTGGTTCAAACACCATACTAGTATGGGCCAGGACAACTGTGAATTGGGTAGATTCATGGTCACAAATTTAGTTTGTGCGAATTTGGGGGAAAATGGTGGAAAATTATAGAGAAAATCACCAAATTCGTGCGAAATTCGAGTTTAAATTATTCAAGACTGTCTAAAAAGTTTAATGGAGTTGATTTGTAGAGTTGTAGATTTACATTCGATCTGCAAGATTGAAAATTCAAGTTTTAATGGTCTTTGTAGTGTTGGATAGAGTTTGACGAATCGACGGCCAAGATCGTGTTCGATCTTGAGATCTGTCGATATTTTACGTATACAACTAGTAATTTCAGTTCTTCTTTATTATTACAATCATTTAGTACATTAGTTGCATATATAAGATCATTGAAAGAGAGGCAATCATAGAAACAAGAGAGACACAAAGATTATCCTGGGAAACCCTTTAGGGGGAGAAAACCTAGCAAACTTCCTCAATATAGATTAGCCAACCAAGAACAATAGTTCTCTCCAAGAGAGAACTAACAAGGCAGAAGATCCTCCTCTACTCCTTCACTAGGAAAGAGTAGCACACCACTTGACCAAGATGTATCCCAAAGATAGACCAAGAACCCTCCTTGACATCACACCTAGCTACAGTAGCTTCTCCTCCAAGACTTGTGCACTTTTCTTCTTGTTGCAGAGCTCATGAGTGAGAGAACAAGTGAGGCGCTAGCCTCCCTAGCCTCCCTTATAAATAGTGGTTTGGCCTCCCTAAATTAGGTATGGGCCGACCTGTCTCTTTACCCTCTTAAATTACATTTAATTCTCAAGGCACAATAGGGTTGACTTTTACAAAGGCACAATATGTTCGTCTTAATAAATATAATATATTAACATTCTCTAGGGTTTGTCTTGGTCAAATACAATAAAGATATCTTCTGAAGCTACTCAAACTTCAACACTCCTTCTTAGCAAGGAAGGTATTCTTCTTTTCACGGTCATCATCATTGCTTATGTGCTTCTCCATACTTGGTCATTGTCTTGTTTTCAATCACAGATCTATATATCATAGGAAGTTCTACACTTTTATTGGAATAATGTACCATCCTGCATTGGGGTTACCAACCTTCGATGGGGTAGCATACCAGACTATGTTGGGGTTACCAATATTTATTGGGGTAGCATACCATCCTGCGTTGGGGTTACCAACCTACGCTGGGGTAGGGTACCAGCCTGCGTTGGGGTTACCAACTTGTGATAGGGTCACGTACCAGCCTGCGTTGGGGTAACATATCAGCCTGTGTTGGGCTTACCAACCTACGCTAGGGTAGCATATCAACCTATGTTGGGGTAGCATACCAACCTGTGTTGGGGTAGAATACCAACCTACGTTGGGGTTACCAACCTGTGCTAGGGTATCTCATCACTTCCCTCTACTGGGGGTCACATCACCTCCCTCTACTGAGGAACACATCCATTCTCGCTTATGGGGAACACATCACTTCCCGCTTATGGGGAATACATGACTTCTCTCTATTGGGGAACACATCACTTCCCGCTTCTTGGGAACACATCACTTCCTTCTATTGGGGAAGTCTTTCTAGATCTCTCCAAGCTTGTCTCTGAAATACTCGAATAGGGGCTTGGTCAACACATATGCTACCTATTCTTCGATGGAAATATACTGGAGTCTTACTGCTCCCTTCTGTACCATGTCCCAGACATAGTGGTATTTAATCTTGATATACTTGGACTTGTCATGACACACTCGGTTTACTGACAACTTTATGCAACTCTAGTTGTCATAAAATATACAGGTTTCCTCCAACTCGAGATCAAACAATTATGCAATCAACTTCTGAAGCCACATTGCTTCGCCACAAGCTGACCATGATGCTACATAATCGTCCTTTGTGGAACTGAGTGCCATACAGGTCTGCTTCTCATTGAGTCACCAGATCACAGTTGATCTCATACTAAAGCAAAATTCAGATGTACTTTTCTAGTCAGTGACACTGCTTTCACAATCAGAATTTGTGTAGCCCTGCAATCTTATCTCATGATACGAGATATATCTAAGCCCATAATTGATTATACCCTTTAGGTATCTCATCACATGGTTTTTCATAATCAGGTGAACATGTCTAGGCTCAATCATGTATTGACTCAATGTGTTCACCGCAAAACACATATCTATCCTCGAACCAAATTTTCACATCACATTGTACCAAACTGGTACACTTGCTCAGTTACAATTCAATATGCACAATCATGTGCTAGCTCTATGTGCTTTCTGAAAAGCACTGTTTGTCTCACTTCCTGAGAGTATGTCCTCTAATCTCTCTGCAACTGTTCCTTCTGGAACTGGAACTCTGCACCTGCAATTGCTCTTTCCGAAGCTGAGAATGACTACTCCATTCTCATTGTAGTTGTTGAACTCTTAGAGTAGCTCCTCTATTATATCATGGAAATAACTTCATCTGAAACTGAGAGTGGCAAAATAACTGACATTTAGGGTAGCTTATCCTCTTTCTCTAGAAGAAACTCAATATTCTATTGTAGTCATGTATCCATGGCTCGACTCATGTACTACACCAACTGTCATTGGAGATAACTCAATCTCAGATACAGGGATTGTCATACCTACTCACTCTAAATTTCATACCATGTCGTATTATTTTAATGAATCATGTTTTTTTTATATATACTTCTTCTTATTACTGGAGAAACTGTCTCTTCATAGTCTTCTCCCTCTTGCTGGGAGAATCCTTTGGAAACAAATAAGGATTTGTACATATTTATACTATTATCTGCTAGATCAATATTGGAATTTACCATTGACTTCCCTTCTGGTATCAAGGAAAAATCCATATCCAAGTCCTTCTGACTAGATTCCTCCTCTGTCATAGAAATAACGGAACCTTCCCAAGAGATTTTACATCTCCTAGAAGTCTTTGAAGCTATGATATAGTCTTCTCAACTCATGGCATATGTCTGTCAGTCCTAGAAGACATCTCTTTTTCCCATTTGATCCTTTCTAAGATCAGGCTCACTCTAAGTCTCCATGCTCCCTCTGAATCTTGACTCCCCCTGAGTCTATATAATCTTCAGAGCCATCTACTCCCTCTGATATGGCTCATCAATGCTATATGGATTTGCATCTTGCAAAGTGTCATGGGACCATGTTGGTCTCTTCCTGGTTACTGCATTGATTTTGGGTAGGCCCTTTTGGCTCTAATAACTCTTCCTGATGATCTGAAGAGTGATCAACTGCACTAGAGTGATTTGTTCTGACATATTTAGAGCCTTCTTCTCCTCATGATTTGTGTCCATATGAGATGTTTTGTAACTAGGAAAAGTAGCTTCTTCTTCTTATTCTTCGGTACATGGATGTATATGGTCATGTATACAACTTGGATAGTCTGCTCCATGTCTCATCTAATATATTTCCTCCTGCAACCATCGCTATATCTCCCTTAGGGTTATCATATGTGACCTACCTAGAACAAGAACAACAAGGCAGAAACAGTAGGCAAGAATAATACTCTTTATAATAATAATAAAAACAATAGAAAGAACAATTGTCACAGTATCTCCTTTAGAGATATCACTTGTGACCTGCCTGAAACAAGGTTCAAAAGTAAGAAATACAATAATGAGAGCAACACTCTTCTAGTGTTGTGATCAATCATTCCTCCATGGTGACCTAGAAAGAAAACAAAAAGTTTCTCCTAGGGGAGATGTTATTTATATCTACTAAATAATTACAATCAACATTTATCTCAATAGTGCTCACATGCTACCAAGTATTCAATAATAAAAAATTTCAAAAATTAGTATCATAACTATAGTGTTTAGCAATTATCAAACTTGATATGTGTAAATTTGAATCTTATCAATTTAATCAATCAAACCTGGAACCTGGAGTCTTTTCCTTAGGAATGAGTGTGTTTTTTTTCTTTCGAGTCTCCTTCACTCAAGATGACAAGTATTTTCTTCAACCTATCCTCTATACTAAGATAATATGATTTCTTGACAAAAATTTGAGTTAGAGAATAAACTCTATAATCTCAACCATAGTCAATCTAATACTTTGACTTTAATTTTTACCAATGATTAGTATGATAGTCATAACTTCAATGGATCAAAATAAAACCTAGATGTTCATAAGATCATAATAATTCCATAAAAAATAGAGCCATATCAAATTAATCAAACTTGGGGTGCATTGTTCCTCTAAATGTGTTGGATCTGAGATCCTTTTAGATCTATGATTGTTGTTTTAGAGAAAATATCATTTCTCCTACAAATATTGTTTAGAATAATGATATAGTTTAAACATATGTAAGTACATACCTCTATCAGTATCGGTAGATAGTGGCACCATCCGGCAGCAACGACAAGCAATAACGAACCTTTAAAACTTTAAGGTTCTTAAACTTGCAATCTAAAGTTAGTTGGAGATTTGCTAGGGTAAGGTGCACTAAGAAAATAAAAATCAGTCCCAACACTTCAAAAAAAAACTTTCACTACAACTGGCATGAAGGAACTGGCACTACAACTGCAACTGCAACTGTAACTGATACTGCAACTGGTACTGCTACTGCAACTGGTACTGCAACTGCAACTATGACTTAGGGTTTTATGAGGAAACCCTAACTTCAAATTTCAGAATTCTGATCGAGGGAAGTGATTTTCCTTGCTTGGGTGAGTTCCTAGGTGATCTTAGTTTCACCAACGTCCTCCAACAAAAGTAAAAATGTCACTCTTAGGGTTTGTGCAAAAACCCTAATTTTGCAGTAGCTGCAACACTGAAAACTGAATTTTGGAGATGGTGCGCTGAGGCTAGCCACTTCTTTATAAACTATGAGTTGGTCTCTTTCAGGCCTGCTCTGAAATCATGTTGATATTTTACTTATACAGCTAGTAGTTGTGGTTCTTCTTTATTATTATAATCATTTAGTACATTAGTTGCATATATAAGATCACTGAAAGAGAGGCAATCACAGAAACAAGAGAGACACAAAGATTATCCTAGGAAACCCTCTAGGGGGAGAAAACCCAACAAACTTCCTCAATATAGATTAGCCAACCAAGAAAAATACTTCTCTCGAAGAGAGAACTAACAAGGCAGAAGATCCTCCTCTACTCCTTCACTAGGAAAGAGTAGCGCACCAATTGACTAAGATGTATCCCAGAGATAGACCAAGAACCCTCCTTGACATCACACCTAGCTGCAATAGCTTCTCCTCCAATACTTGTGCACTTTTCCTCTTGTTGCAGATCTCATGAGTGAGTTAACAAGTGAGGCACTAGCCTCCCTTATAAATAGTGGTCTGGCCTCCCTAAATTAGGTCTAGGTCGACCTATCTCTTTACCCTCTTAAATTACATTTATTGTCAAGGCACAATAGGGCCGACTATTACAAAGGCACAATATGGTCATCTTAATAAGTATAATATAATAACATTCTCTAGGGTTTGTCTTGGTCAAATACAATAATGATATCTTTCGAAGCTACTCAAACTTCAACAAGATCAATGGCCCAAATTCTTACTTGAAATTTTTAAAATTATAATGTTTTCAAAGTTTGGCAAAGTCGTGAGATCGATGGTTGAGATTCATTTTGGTAGTTGGGAAAACGAAGAAGATCAACGGTTCGTTTTTGTTTTCAACCGTTTTGGAAGTTGAAGAAAATCAACGTTCGATATCATCTTGGTTGGGAGATCAATGACCCAGATTCACCTAGGTTTTGGACAAAATTATCTAAGTGTTGAAATTCTCCAACAGAGATCATCGATAACCAATGGTTGGGGAACAATAAGTTTGGTGAAGTGTTGAAGTTCGAAAAAAAAAAACAATTACGATCGTCGATGGCCAATAATCAGGGACCGACAAGTTTTGGCGAAGTATTGAAGTTCGTTGAGAAACATATCCAATTGTTGATGATCGATGTTCGAGAATCGATATAACTTGGCAAAGTTTTCAATCGACCGAGGGAAATCTCTTAATGTCGATAGTCGATGATCGGGCATTGAAAAAAATAGTGTGAAGTTCAAAATTTATTCTAAGAGAAATTGCCAAAGAGGGTGATGATGTGTCATGCCACATCAGAATCCATATTTCATGCCACATCAACATCCATGTGTCATGCCACGTCAGCCTTGTGGACACCTCAGGATGTTGTGTCATGCCATGCCAGCCTTGTTGACACCTCAAGATGTTGTGTCATGCTATGTCAGCATCTATGTTTCATGCCACATCAACATATTTTCCACGTCAATCATCAATGGTCATGGTTCAGAGATATTTGTGAGAAATCTTGGTTTTCCAATGGAGATGGTTGATGGTCTATGGTTGATGATCAGGCGTCGGTGAAATTCACAGGAAACTATTGGGTTTGCGAAGAAAACCGACAGATGACTGATGGTCAATGATCGAGCATTGAGGAGATCAGTGGGAAAGTTAGTTTACAAAATAAATCATCGATCGTCAATAGAGAGTGAATCAATGGTCCATATCTCTTTCGATTTGAGATTGACAGTGCAGATTGCCACATAGGCAAGACTGTCCATTTGTTTAAAAAAAACTAAGTTTGGACCCATTTTCTTATTTTGGTCATAAATGGAGTATATCAAGTTAGATTGAGATGAAACTTATGGGTTTTGTCCATAGAGAGGATATATACAAAAGTACCAGAGAGGGCTCTTGTCCAATTCTATTTGGATTTGTCAGAAATTACAAAATAATGGTTTGTAAATATCTAGCTCCATATCATTGTTAGAAATCCAAATGAAGATGAAACCCTTGGAGAGAATTTAGAAAGTAGACATGGATATAATCCATGAATGAAATGAATAAATTATAAGAAAATTGCAATGGGGATACCAAAATAAGCCAAAATCCATTATTTTGGACCACTTTTTGGGGATTTTTTAGATTTTCAAAGGAAAAGTGACCCTAGATCACAAAACTGGAAAATATTTTTTACTCGACATTTTATATACTCATTAATAAAAACAAATTTGGTTTATTGAATTTTTTCTAGAGCTGCAAAGATTGAGAAATAACTGATTTTGCTAAAAGTTCTAAGTTTGGAAAAATGGGTGAAAAGGGACAAAGTTGTCATTTCAATATTGTTGTAGTTTTTTACTAGAACATCATATTGAAAATTTGAGAGTTGTTATAAATTATTTGTTATTATTATTATCTATGTATCATACAAAAGATTATCTAGTTCCTGACATATTTTCTTCTATAGTTGATAGAAGTTGGCATTTCAATAAAATTACACCAGTGAAGAAAATGCACAAATGGGGTGAAAATGACTCTTTCAAGAAGCCATAACTTTCATCTCAGAGATCAGATTAGGGCATGAGTATATTCATTGGAAATATAATTTAGTGGAGAATAACCTGGAATTATTATAATTTGGAGAATTATGATATAATTCTTCATGAGTTGAGCATAAAAAAGGACATGTAGCATTAATTGACAATTTTTTTTGTATCGATAATTCTAACAAAAATGGTTGCTTGCACATTTTGAAAAATTAGGGGATATAAACACATCAATTCATTATAATAATTCATATTTGGGACATGGAAGAAGGATAGGGAACTTTTAGTCATGAGAAAGAAGCCAAAGGTCAAAATATCAGTGTTGTTAATGCAAAGACAGAATCAAATGAGAACAGGAGAATAGGGGAACAAGAAACATTAATAGAGACTGTGAGAATCCTGAGAATCAAAGTGCAGAGTTACAAACAATAAAATTAGAGGTTGATGAGAGAAAAAAAACAAATAAATTCTCAAGTGATGCAAAGCCTAAATCAGTTGCATAGGCAAGCAAAGAATGGATCAGACTCGAGCCAGGATGAAGAAGGTAGACATTATGAAAGAAGAGATAACTATTGAAGAACTAGTCATTTAAGAAGTGATAGCATAACTCATAGACATCACTCACCTCCTTACTCAACAAGGAAAATTTATGCATCTGAAGACTCCATAAGTAGTCTAGAGGTATCTCATGTCAAATACCAAAGAAGAAGACATGAATTAGATAGTTTGCAAGGATAGTTGATGAATCTTAGGCCACCATCCTTTGATGGTGAAAGTGAAAGGGAAGATGATGTTGAAGCATGGTTTCTTGGAATCATGAAGTATTTTCAGTTGCATAACTACTCATCTAACCTAGAAGCCAAAATTTCCACATACCATTTGCATGGAAAGTTGATATGTGGTGGGATAAGTTGAAGAAAGTTGAGCACATTAATGAGAGAAGGATCACTTGGAAGCATTTCAAGGGATATTTTTAGAAGGAGTATCCTTCGGAGCACTTGTATGAAAAAAAAGATGAAAGATTTCTTTGAAATTAGGATGGGAAGCATGACCATGGTAAAATATGAAAAGAAGTTCTTAGGATTGTTGAAGTATGTGGGGTTTATCAAGGATGAAAAAGTGAAGATACAGAGGGTTTTGAGTGAACTTCCATCCTTTTATAAGGAAAATATTAAATATGATGAGCCTAAGACTTTGAGAGAGACCATCACGAAGGTTAAGTACTTGTATGAGTAAGGCAAGGGCAGAGAATATTTGCAAAAATATTGGAAGGATAAGAAGAAAGAGAAATATGATCATAGAAGGAAGCGATTGAAACCTCCTTTCAACAGAAACATCCCTAATAAAAATCAGGAAGATGAGTCTATTAAGAATGAATCCAAGAGAGAAGACTCCTTGGGAAAAATGGGAAGACCACTAATCAAATGTTGGGGATGCAAAGAAGATCACATTTACAAGGATTTTTCTCACAGAGAAGAGAAAATAAATACCATGAACAACATCCAAGAGGTTGCTACAATACAATACATGGGCAAAGGTATTCCAAGAAAACATGCATACTCAGAAAATCGACAAGCAGAATACCAAGCTCATATGATTGAAGTGGAAGGTAAGATCATTAATCATCATGTTGTTATTTTAATTGATTCAGGAGAAATCCACTATTACATTGATCCTAAAATAGTGGATAGATTACATTTGGAGAAAAGTAAGTTTGAAAAATCAATTTTGGTTCAACTAGCCACTGGAACCAAAAGTTATAACCATTAATGTCATATAATGTTTAACTCTTCTTCAAGGTGAATTGTTTGTTGTCCAACAAGATACAATATGTTGATTAAATGTGTTTAGAAACAAAAACACTTAAATATGATGAGTGAAATGATTGTGATTTGAATAATCATGTCTTTTTCATATATTATAATAATAACATTACAATATGATTATTCACTAATAATGTTGATGATGATGTAATAATAATGTTATTTTTTAATTTTTATTATTCAAATATTAGAAGACAAAGTTATAATATAATTGTTTATTAAAATCACAATTATTATATTTTATGAATATTTAATTTTTCCAAAGATTTTATTAATTTATATTATCCAACTATTATAATATATGAAATTTATTCAATTAAATTTAAAATACTAAATATAAAGAATAATAATACATTTTTGACCTATACACTTTGGATGAAATGGCTTCACAATTTTTTACTCCAATACTAACTTTATGAATCTTCTATTAAAAAAGAATATCACCAAACATTTTATAATTAGTAAAATTGATAAAGGTTTATATAGTTTTAGATAAGTATGGATCATTAAATTTTTCCTTAATTGTGACTAGGCTCTAGAAAAAGACTCTTTTAGAATTTCCATGTCCTTCTTATATTGACACTTATTTCAAGGAGAATGTAAAAAGAATGATTAATACAAGTTTATATGATTATTAAACTAAAGGATGGAGTGGAATAGGTGAAGGGCGTGATAGATTCACTAGTTAAGGTTAAGAATGTTGATTAAGGTTGGTTGTCATTGATGTCAACCCTTGACGAAATCCCTGCAGCACAAAGGTTTGGGTAATGGACCCAATATTGTTTTATGTAAAGATGACTCATTATTTTCTTGTCATGGTTGATAAGAAGTAAATATGGATGAACTCCAAAGTGGTCCCCTTATGGTGAAAGCCCTCACGGGAAGACGCTTTGCGGAGTAAG
>SNQJ01S0035653.1:14667-53880 GCA_010110895.2 Picea sitchensis
ACTGGTGTACTGTGCATGTGTGTGATTGTTTATTTATTACTGCTCATTATTGGATAATAATTGTACATTGATATAACATTTGAAGAAAAAGGATTATAATTACGTTATTACTGATTCACCCCCCCTCTCATTAATCCAACATGTGCACCGAGAAAAGGGTTTACTAGAGTTTATGTAACAGGTTAGGGGATGTCGGCCCATGGGTTTACCCATGATTAGGCCTTTTTGTAAATGTATAAATAAGTAGTTAAGCGATGTAATAAGTTAATTGTTGGTTATGTGCACAATATGTTGTAAGTGTTAATGTTGGCTTAGTGCAAGAGGTTGTAAGTTGCTTTGTGCAGACAGACTGTGTAAAGTAAGGCTTTGTGCTACTAAGGAGTTGGCTCTGTGCCTTGAACTAGTTTTGGGAAGGAGGATTTGGCGCACTGCACATAGATCTCTTGTCCTCTACGGATTCTACCTATGTGGATTTGTGCACAGGAGTAGACGAATGTAAGAAGATTGAAGACTAATAAAGAGGAAGAAGAAATTGGTGGACGTAGCCCCACACTGGGGTGAACTACGTATATCCTATGTCTTGATGTGCTTTGTGCAATGTTATTTATGTGTTTATCTTCTTAGTGTTGTTGTTATAATGAATGATGAATGGATCTAATGATGTTGCTTAGTGTTGAATGGTATTAAAGATAAATGAATGTTAGATCCAAGCTAATGCTATGCGCTAAGTGATTGGAAGTGCTTGATATTTATTGTTACTGCACTGATCTATAATAAGGTTCTAATCTACGATGTGAATGAGACTCATGAACTAATGCATATGATTGTCTAAGTGATTTTCTAAGTGTTGTAATCACAGATATGTGTCCCAACTTGGTTGTAGACACCTGAGTCCTGCAACCCCCCCTACCTCTACCTCAAGTGAGACTTCATCTGCTTTGCAGATGTTTCCCAAAGGGTCGATAGTTAGGGTTTTTTTGGTGTGATGTTGAAGCATTGAACCCTGGGTCTACCCCTATGCCAATAAATGGTTTTGTTGTCAGGACCTGAAACTGTGATTGTTGGGAACTGAAGAAAAGAAAAATCTATGTGCGTAGATCTGTTGTTGTAGTGCAGAGTATTCTACTTGACTTGCAAAGATCTATGCTAAGAAAGAAACATGATCTGAAGAAAAGAGGTAAGATATGAAAGCTTCGTGCTCTGGTAAGGGTAAGATAAGTGGAAATTTTGGCTTCGAAAGCATGAATCTAGGTATGTTTGATAGATTTTGTCCTAGTCTAGAAATTAGAGCACAGTTAGAAGAAAGAGTTGATCTAAAGAAATTTGATAGAAATTGAGAAACATATGTTATTTCTATACATAGAAAGAATTTTTGGACTAATAAGTGGATGCAGGAACCTAGAAATAATTTTTGGACTAATAAGTGGATGCAAGAACCTAGAAAGAATTTTTGCAGATTGCAGGTCCAGCACTGTGATCCCAGTGCACAGTATAGGAGAGGCTGGGGATTGCTTAAAATAAGGAAAGGATTAACATTGATGGATAATTGCAGAAGATCAGGACATCTTTTTAAGGAATGCCTTGGTACATGTCCTATTTGTCTTTGTTGTAAAGCTATTGGTCGTGAGGCTGAGGATTGTCCAAGAATGATTGCTAAAGTTGAAAAGATGAACATGAGACAATAAAACTATGAATAAGGAAAAGAGACTAAGGATATGTTAAAGAATCATACAGAAAAAGAGTCAAAGACTATGTTAATACAGTTAAAAGAAGTAATGGATGATCATAGAGACATCAATTTACTAGAGATCCTAAAAGAAAACAAGGCATAGTTACAAGAATATAATACTTCGACATAGACTGTGTATTGGATGAATAAACACACATGAATATTATGCCAAAAAGCACTTGGGAAATTTTGGGAAATCTTTCTATGATGCCTTCATTGGGAAGGATAGACTTGTTTAAAGGAAAGATGATAACCCTATGTGGAAGAGTTACTAATATACCTATGATTTCTCATGAAACATCGACTGAAGAAGAATTTAAATTCATTAAATTTTTTGAGAACAATGCCCCCTTTCCACTTTTGTTAGGAACGACTTGGATCGAGAAGGATCAGATCAAAAGGAAAGTAGAGGAAGAAGTTAAAGAAAATAAAAAGAAAGAACTAAGGGATCTCATAGCTCGAAGAATAGATCAAATGATAGAAGAACGAGAAATTGAGTCGAAGCAGCAGAATGAAAGACAAGTAGTTGTCAAAGTTGAAAGAACAGAAGAGGTGTGAAGGACCTATCCATGCAAGAAGAAAGTGTGTCCACCCAGGACATAGTGAGCAAATAGGTATTACCTTTGAACCCTTTGAGATCATGTCAGCAGTGTGAAGTCACTATGCTAAGAAAAGATAAGAATAAGAATGGAAAGAGGAATCCAGAGAATCAGATCATAGGAAAGAAGGCAAGGAAGCTCAGTAAGAATAAATCCAAGTTATAAAAACTACGGGAAGCTCTAGAAAAGACTTTGCAGGAGGTAGATCTGCAGGAGTTGAACCTCGTCGGAATAGCAGAACCACGCAAAATGGGACTTTGCCACGATGAAGCTATATGACCGTTGGAGGTGCCCCGACTATTAGAATGGCTCCCCAGAATGACTAGAAAATGCAATTATGAGTGAATGGACCATTGAGACCATGCCATAACTGATGGATTCACATTGATTGATGCATTCCTTCCCATTGGAGGAATATGTTACGATGCTTGTTTATTTTACCCGTCAGATGTTGTGTCGAGAACACTTTTTTCCACCAGTGATTATCAAAGCTAATAGAGAATCGATTTCATATTGCACTGTGATTTCTAGACATCACCATCCATTTTATTACCTCTCTTGTTCATTTTCCTACCCGATCTATTTGGTTAAAAGTGTGAATGTCGGGCAAACCCAGCGTGTTAGAGAAATCTGTGGAGGCGATTCTCGAGGAGCTCATGGTTGGGAGAGTTATGTCTATAGGAATATAGGCATCATCGACTGGGGGACTGCAAGCATCGCCCTTGACTAGACATTGTTCTAGCCATACTACTGAGAATCGAAGTAAGCACAGCAATGATCTAGCTAACACGAAGCAAATCTCGTCGGTCTTTCCAGATTATATACCACCTTTGGCAGGTGTGGTTACCCGCGGCATTATCCCATGGGACTTCGAGTACACGTTGATCACTGCGTACATCCCAAAGGGGATACGTGTAGTTGGACCCCAGTTAGGACAGATCCCAGCTCTGAAGAACAACGACTTTAACCTTGAAGACAGGAAGAACTACGTGATGCTTGCGCCCCATAGGTGTTTGATGAAGACGACTGGGAAGAAGTCGCACATAGTCTCCCAGCCATGGATTAAGTAGCTCACTCAGTCAATGATACTGAACATGATGAAGATCCCTCACTTTGGCCGACATCAAGAGGTTAATGCATGTGTTAAACTCATCATGTCATGCTATCATGGAGGATATATATGGCTTGATAGTCGCGTCACTGTGGATCCCGCACTGATCCACCTGTTCATAGGATTGAGCATGCAGGGACCGGACCCTCAACATTTCTACCCAGGGAATGCCTCAGATCTCTCCCTGGAACAATGCATAAAGGAGGATTATGGTGATGTAGAAATGGGAAAGAGAAGCTACAAGGTAGCCTCCATCCAAGATGATGCAGTGCACCTAGCTTGTTATCTTATAGCTTGCAAGCTCATCAGAAAGAACCATTTGACATAGATCACTGGGTTCATAGTAGACCTTGCAATAAAGTGCATAGAAGGAATGCCAATGAACTTGGTGAGTTACCTCATCAACAAGCTCGAGAAATACAATCACGAAGCACAGGATCAGGGTATGAATTCCATTTTAGCTGGTTACTTGTATTAATCGCATTTTTCACTTGGAAGATGCCTAAAGGAGCGAAATTTCTAGAAGTTGAGCCATCGGAGCCACTGGCCGCAAGGTTCTCCACCTTGTGGTATACAAATGACATGTCAAAGCAATGGCAGTTGAAAACTGTCTTCCATGCCTACTACCATCATCTGAAGCATGCTATTGAGGCATTTCCACGCATGACCGGAAGGCAAGCCCAATACCCATCAGGTTATATGTGAATGTAAAAGACTTTTGAGGGGTCAAATGGATAAGACTCAAGATGATAATTTTCCAACTCAGAAATCAGGGCTAGCATGCATGAGCAATCAAGGTCTTGGCTAACTTCAATCAGTAAGTGAGAATAAGTATGAACAAAGGGAAGACTTCAGTGAGAGGAATGTAGAGGTTGTTGTAAACATCAGTTCTGCAGACAACCTAAGGAAGAAAGAGTCTTCACACAATATCTTCTTGAGTTTAGAACTTAAGGACACTAAATAAACATCATGATAATATAATAATCAAACATACATCATAATATCACCACAACCATTCATGTAAATCATTCAAATCATGAACACTTTAGCATCAGAAGAAAATAAGCTAGAAAGAGAAGTTGATTTCTATTAACCAAGATGTCTCAAATCAAGTACATAACCAGTTCATAGTAAATTCATCAAAAATATTACAGTATAAGGGAGCCTTGCTCAACCATTCGAACCTACTAAAGCATTTCATCTATATATTTATAACAAAAAGGGAGGCAACAGTTGGAGGTGTGAGCTAGCCTCCTTCCCATGAAAATATCTAAGAATTTATTCCATCTAACAACTTGACTAACAACCTATGATATAAAATGGGAAAGTGTTGGTGACTAATCCAACCAATCTTTGAACTAACTTGATCCCCCTTTGGTGTGCAATTCCTTGTTTGGCATGTGTCCTTCAGGGGCATGTGGTTGTCATCATGTTGTCAGGTGTTGTTTCTGCAATTCTCTCCATCATCAGCTATCCAAAAAGTTGTTAGCTCAACCCTCCTAGATTCTTGGTATATGTTGGTAGCATATTTGGGTAGCACTCTGAGTAGCGCACTTTTGTAGTGCCTTCACCAATATTCATGATATTTTGTATCACAACCTCAAAACTAGACAAGTAGAAAAGGTAGCACCAAAACTTCGTATCCTCTGTGCAAACTTCAGTCTTTGTGAGAATTTAGGTAGAGAATTTTGGTAGCACCATTCTAGTGTGTCTCCGTGCAAAATTTAGGTAGCACCATCAAAATATGCAGCACCTTCACTTGAACATGTACAGAATAGGTAGCAACCTTGGGTAGTAGAAGCTTCATAAGTCTTAGGCGTTTCAACAGCATTGTGGTTAGCAAACTGGTGGAATATCAAAACTAGACTATTATGTAGCACCATAGCACTTCAGAATGTCTGCACTATTACTTTTGAAGGGATTAATTCTTTATAAAAACCCAAAACTCTGAACAGTAAGCACTAGAATCATGTATAGGTGGCAGAGGTAGTGTTTCATCAATAGTTTTATCTTCACAAAAAGGGACCATCTTCAAAAATGGAGCTCACCTTTCACCAGCTACTTCATTAACCTGACACTTAACCTAGCACTCTTTATTGCAGAAGGAGAATTCTCCTTTGGTCCAACAGGCTTCTTCCTTTTAGCAGTGACAAGCTTCTTCAATGGAGCTATGCTCTCCTTGGCTTCTGGTGTCTCCTTTTCAATAGCAGCTTCAACCAATACCTGCAAGTTCCTTTGAGCCACTTCATCTTGAAAATGTTGCAACTCTGCTTTAAGATTTATGTTCTGAGACTGAAGGCCTTTGTTCTTCCTGTAAAGGTTTTTGAGCTGCCTATGGAGACGTTGGGCCTTTCTTGCTGCAAACCTTGCTAGTTCAAGAGTGTGGTTGTATCCATCCACAAGTTCTTTCATCTTAACCCTGTCAGACATGGATTCTGCTTTCAACTGAGCCACCTCCTTCCTAGCATCCCTAAGTTGCCTGATTAATCTTTTGAATGTCTAGCTGTCAGGTGGAGTAGTGACGTGAACAGTCTCAATAGGATTTTGCATGGTATCCTCTTCCTGCTGCATAGGAATTACCTTATCTATCTCATCAGGCTTCTTGATGCCTTTTCCTTTATCTTTCTTCTTATGTACAGGGGTTTCTTCTTTCTTCTCCACAGGATTTCCAATGCCTTGGCCCTTATATTTTTTTTTATATAGGATAGAGACTTTAGGTAGGGATTTTTCTTCAACAACCTCTTTAGAATTTGATGCTCTTGTGAAGGGATTTCTGACCTTGATGTTGGATATTGAAGGATATGAGGAAAAGTGTAGCTTCTTCCCTTTCTTTGTTGTAGGTTTAGTAGAAGAAGGGGCTTCTTCTAACTCTAGTGGAGGAGGGGGTGAAAAATCTCTCTGTGGAGAATGACAAGCTTCCTCCTCAGTTCCTGTGACCTCCTTGATGACCTCTGAATCTTGAACAAGAACTCTGCCCTTTCTCTTCTTGCTAGTACCTGCTTTAGAAACATTGGTGGATGGTAAAGGGATTTCTTTATGTGACTGAGGAGTAGCTGCTATATCCAACTTGAAGTGAGAAGCAATAACAAAATGTTCCCATGAGATATCTTTCTTACCCAGTTCTTCAGAAACTAGCATTCTAATCAATCTAGAGTGAAAGATGTTATTATCCACATCCTTAGACTTGGATTGAATCATGTCTGACATCTTGCCTATTCTCCTTAGAACATAGTAGGGAATATTCATTTCAATTTTACCAGTAAAATGCAGCATAAGCCTTATATGGTATTGGTATAATGTGTTGAACCTCCCTTCACATGTAAAGTATCTATAAATGATCCTCAATATCTTGTCAAAATTATCAATCAGATGATTCATTTGCACACCTTTAGACAAATTACCAGCTTGATGTTTAGGCTTAAGGAAATATTTGGCATAGGCTACATTCAAAGCCATGGATTTAAACCATCTCACCTGTGATAGGGATTCCTGTAGCAACTAAAATAGAGGCCTCAGTCACCTCAAATTATAGATCCCCTACCTTGTTTTTTAGGCCATCAAAATGTAAGGCAAAATGCCTTGTCACCTCAAGATGACCTCTTTGCATATTTTGGTAGAAAGAGAGGCATCCCACCCTTTGAAAAACTTCTCTAGCCATGGGATCTACCTCAAATAGATGCATGTCCATAGGCTCGGTTCTGACCACCTTACCCCCCTTGTGTGACTTCTTCATTTGAGGAGTCTCCATAGTTTAGGATAATAGCTTATAATGGATATGGAGTGGTGATAACCAGGAGGACCCAAATTCAAGGCTCAAGTGGATAGAACTTCCCTTAAACTAGATTGGTGCTAGCTAACTAAACTGGTTGTTGAAATCCCACCCTTGGATGTGTGCAGGTATGAAAACTTGGAAAATGGAAAGGATACCCTATAATTGGATTTTGAAACAAGGTAGAGACAACTCAATTTAAGTGTCAGAGGAAGCAGGGGAACAGAGTTGTTCAGTAGCACCTCTAAGTAGTGCACCACATATGCAGAGGATAGAACCTGCTTGGATGTTATGAGCTTAGTATAAATGGCGATGGATGTATCAAAGTTCAATATGCAAGTGATGAGATTTATAGGTTTGAAAGGAGGGAAGAAAATGATAAGTTGGCGTGAGGAAAGATCTCCTCCAGTTATCCAGGCCTGATAACCAAAATTATGAGCGCTATCTCTCTTTGAAAATTATGTGCAAAGGAGGAAAACACGGAATACCTCAACATCGGATATGGTAGCATTGTTGTTGACTGGTCAAAACTGGGAGTTTGCACAGCGCATCAATCTTGATTTTTTCAAAAATTACAAACCGTTATCAAAGCCCGTAAATATGAGATCTTGAAAGCATCTTTTAACCAAATCCTGACACTTAAAACAAGGAATATGACATCAGCATTGTAATCATAAATCATGGTGGAATATGATGAACGAGGCAGGCGCTACAGAAACTCCTGATGAGTGGGTAGTGCTTCATTTCAAAAAATGATTGGATAGGTAAGCAAAGGACAACAAGGCAGGGCTACAAGGGCATGAGTGAGGAAAATGCCCTGTCAAATCAATATATTTGTGGAGTGGATCAATCCTAGTGACAAGTCATGAGGAGGATTAAGTCATGAACAAAACGGTCCTAGTGACAAGTCATGAGGGGATCAAAGATAAATCATGAAAAAAACGGTCCTAATTCCAAATTTGAATGAGGATTAAAACACATGTCATGAATCAATACTTTATTTATTAAGGGGGCCCTAACAAACACACTTTTAAAAGGGTCAAAATAAAAAATAAAAATATAAGGCTTAGGAAAAGATAAAACTAAAGGCTAAAAACCCAAGGCAACTTAGTGTGATAACATTGGCTCCACAGGGGATGGCATGCCCCCTGTGGGCTGCCAAGAATGAGTAGATGCAGTGCCTTATCCTAGGGCTATGGGGTCATTTATTGAAACAAAAACAAAAGAAATATGATATTTACAATGGCATGCAAAGCCACTCATGGCTCAAGAAAAGTACTTTTTCAGAAAATGCCCATTTACAGGGCCACCAAAAACTTCTTCATCCTCCATATTCTGCAACTTGAAAGTGTTATTAGAGAATACCTCAAATATTTTGAAGCGACCGATCCATAAATATTCAAATTTACCATGCTTGCCTTTATCTTGCTTCGGTGCATCCCACTTGAGCACCAGATCGCCCAGTTGAAAATCCTCTGTGTTCACTTTCTTATCAAACACCTACTTGATATTCAGTTGATGATCATGTACTTTATCTACAATCTTCTCCTGAGTCTACTGCACTTCAACCAGTTGTTGAATCCTTCTGATCATATGATTCGGTTGAATAATAATTTCCTTTACAGAAGCTGATAGGACATAAGCAGTGACTCTTGAATGCAACACATAAACTCTAAAAGACTTGAGAGCTTTAACCAATTCATAGGATTTATTATCCGTGATGTCATATTTTAATTCATCATCTCTCAATGCCCTGCTAAAAAAATAAATGGGTTGCTCTAAGCCTTCAACGTTCTTCTGCAATAAAACAGTTGCTACTGTATCAAATGAAGTGAAAGAAAAAATAAGAAAATCCTTGGAGTAGTCTGGGTTGATAAGGACCAGGGCTTCAGTCAAGGCTTTCTTTATCTGATCAAAATATTTACGGAACTATATAGTCCATTTGATTTCATTACCTTTCCTCAACATGGTTGTGATATACTTGACTAACTCAACAAAATTTGACACAAACCTTCTCAAAAAAATAATTTTTCCCAAAAAACATTGAACCTCCTTTTTGGATCTAGGAAGTGAGAAGGTTTTGATAGATTCAACCCTACTGGAATCAATCCTTACCCCTTCAGATGACACAATAGGCCCCAATAATTTTCCCTCCTTCATGGCAAACAATGATTTTTTTGGATTCAAAGAGAGACCAAATTTTCTGCATTTCAAGAAGACCTTTTTTAAATGATCATAGTGTTCTTTATCAGATTTAGAGAACATCATTATGTCATATAAATAAATAACAACAAACTTGTCCTTCTCTCCAATAAATTCTATGTCCATAGCTTACTGAAAGGTCACCCCTATGTTCATCAAACCAAAGGGCATCTTGGTGTACATAAATGTACCCCAAGGAGTGGTGAAGGCAGTCTTCTCTCTATCTTCTGGTAAAATAGAAATCTGATTATAACCAGAAAAACCATCAATCATGGACATCCTGGACACACCTGTCACCCTTTTTAATATGTGCTCCATCTTGGGCAAAGTGTAATTATCTTTTTTAGAACTTCTGTTCATATTCCGGAAATCAACACAAAGTCTAATTTCTCCATTCTTTTTTCTCACAGAGATCAAGTTGGCCACCAATTCAGAATACCTCAAAGGAATAATAATTTTGGCATCTAAAAGATTTTTTACCTCCTTTTCCATGACAGGTAGCAACATATGATTGATTTGTCTCAACTTTTTCCTAAAGGGTTTGGTCTCTTCCTTTAATGGGATCTTGTGCTCTATAATGTTGGTGTCATAAGTTCTGAGATCTTCATAATTCCAAGCGAATACAACAGAAAATTCCTTTAACAACTTAATATATTCTCCTCTCTTCTCTCTTGATAGGCTGCTTGACAACTTGACATATTTTGGATCCTTTTTTGTGCCCAAATTGCACTCAGTTATGTCAGCATCATCAGTGGATAATTTCCCCTTCGTTGCCACATCATTTCTGTCAAATAATATTTCCAAAGGAACTAGCCATTTTGGAATGTGGTTGCTAGGTAGATGCATAATATGATGATTAGCAATTTTATTAAGGAAGACATCAGCATGAGGATTAATTTCATAATCATGATCTTGATCAATGTGTAATGCAGAAAACTCATCAACTGTCTCAAGAAATTTTTTAAATTCTAGATCATCTTCGAACACCTTCCAATATTTTACATTGTCCAGTATAGAAGGTCTGTACTTGAATTTTAAATCATACTTGTGTTTAGGTGGTAAGAGGATTATGAAATTGCTTGTTGATACAACCAAAGAATCAACCATGGTATTCTCTTCTCTAGGAATAAATGAAATGCTAAAAGCTGAGAAAAAACTGTCCACCAAGTCCCACACTTCATTCCTGTAAGATCTAAGCCTAGGGTGCTTCGTTTGATAAATATTTTTAATTTGATGGACTATTAATTCAGCATCCCCAAATACTGATATCTTTCCTATACCCATGTCTTTAGAAGCTCTCAATCCCAAGACAATAACTTCATACTCTACCGCATTATTAGTAGTTTCAAATTCTAGTTTGTATGAAAAAGATGTAGTCTCTTGAGCTGGTGAGACAAAGACCACTCCAACACCAGTACCTTCCTTAGAAGCGGCTCCATCAAAGAACATCTTCCAAACAGAGGTGGTTAGAGGAGACTCCTCACAAAATTTAATGGATTGTTTTCTAATTTCAAGAGGCGGTTCAGGAGTATCAATGAGCTGCAAGATGCTAGATCCCAAATCAGTATCAAGAGAAAAAATAGGATGATTTGTGGGTTTTTCTTCATCACTAATGATGTAAGCCAATTGAGATTCCTTGTAAAGTCTTCTATTCCCCCACCCCCAAAAAAAAGAGAATGGTATCATATGAGAGATCCATCTACAAGGTTCCCCCAAGTCTTTTTATCCAAGACCTTGACAAGAGCATGCCAAACTTGGGGGGAACATCAGCCACCATGATATCCATGACTACTATTTTCATAGGAAGCTGAAATAGGGTCACAACCAGATCCTTAATGACTCCAAGACACTTCACTTTGTGATTTATAACCCAAGTTCATCCATAACAATTTTTGGCATGAGATTGTGGGATGCCCCTGAATCCATCAAATAATTATGAAGCACCTTATCATGAATATTCAGTGATGTATAGAAAGGAGGGGATGAATCATATCTATATTATATCAATGGACCCAAGATAACTGTTGGTTTTTCATCTTGCAGATTTACTGAATCAGTGGCACTTGGAGAGGCTTCGGGATGTAACATTTTAGTGAGATATTTTTTAAATTTTTCATTTTTTATCATTTCCAAAAAAGGTATAGGGATCTTGATTTTTTGGATTTCATTCTCAAAGCTAAAGGAAGAAGAAGACTTCAGGATATATTTGGTTTTAGGAGTAGGATTTCTGACCAGAACTTGGGGATTTTGAGTGTCTTTTTCCCTACTGCTAACTGTCACATCCTTGGAAGAATTCTCTTTTTGGGTAGGCTGATTAGGAGCATCAATTTTTTCTTCATTCTTTTTGGATCTCAGATTATATCTATTAGGACTTTCTTTTGTTTTCTCTCCCTTACTTAATTCATTTATTTGAATATCCATCAAGGATTTCTCATAAGAAGATTGAGTCAAGTGAGGGGATGGGGATGTGTCACCTAAACAATGAATCTCACGATCAGCTTCTTCCTCCTCTCCTTCTTCATCAACAACTAGGTTGTTCTATAAAGGAGTTTGTACCCTTTAATCATCTCTCTCTCTATTTTTGGGATCTCTCGGAAGGATTTGGGGAGCATTATTTGGTCTCCTGAAGTTACCTCTGTTATCAGTGTTTTGAGTATTTCTGTAGGTCTATTTTCCTTCCAGTTTTAACTTCTCTATCTCAATAGAAAGGGATTTTACTAATTTGGTGAGCTCATCTACTTGAGGATGAACAGTATGGGATTCAGAGGTTGAGGCTTCAATTATTCTTTTTCTCAAGTCCTATCAGATTTCCCTCTGAGTTTATCAGATGCCACTATGTTGGATTCTACCTCCAAGACTGCATCTTGCATATGAACTAAGGAGGCTGATCTTCTTTCTCTCAGTAGAAGGAAAAACTTGGGGTCAAAGGCATTGGCATAAGTGATTTTTGCAGAAGTTTTAGTGGGTTTTATATCATCAGGAATCTTATTTACATTTTGTTAAATCTTTTATAAAAGTCAGAGATAGACTCTCCCTCTTTCCTTTTTAGGGATCCAAATTCAATGATGTAGTACAAAAATTCTTTTTTGTCCCCTAAGTTCCTCAAGAAGGCCTCTTCTAATGCCTCAATGCTAGTAATGGATCCATGGGCCAAACCCCTAAACCACTTCCTAGCCTCAAAAAAAGTCTTTGGACGAAGACCCTCATCCACACATCCTCATTTTCAATGTTTTGATTATTTGCATAGTTGTAGAAGGCAGCAAGATGTTCCTCAACAGTTATATCTTCTTCTCCCATGAATTTGGGTATGTATTTAAAATAATCTCCAGGAGGGACGGCATTCACTGGTTGAGGTAAGACAGGAGGGGTATATCTTGCAGCCACTATGGCATCCATCTTGTTTGCAGGGGGATTAGAACCTGCCATTGAATTTTGAACTCTTGGTGAACAAGGAGGAGAAGGGGACTTGACTGTGTGCGGCTTAGGTGAAAAAGGAATGTATGAAGGGAAAATTTCATTTTTCACAGCAGAAGGCTAGGTCTTGGAAGAACATGGTAAAGTCTGCAGAGGGGATCAGGTTTCTTTTTCTTTGTCAGTAGAAATTTTAACAGGAGGAGGGGTGGAAAAACATAAAGTAGTAAACTCCTCAAGACTCTCGAGACTATACCACTTTACAATATCATGGGAAGAAAGAATTTCATATATTTCTTCTTTCAAATCAGTTTCGAAAGAGGAGTATTCAATAGGAAACTTTTGAAAATCAATATTTTTAGATACTTCAGCAGAAGGTAAAGAAGGATTACTTGATATAAGAACTGGAGTATTAAGAGTGGAATCAGGCAATTGACCAAAAGAACTTACAGCAGCAACAAAAAAAATTTCTTGAGAATATTTTCCCTTCTTTATTATCTTCTTTGGGTCAACCTCAGGTGGAACCAAAGGTAACTATGGATTTGATCTCGTGTGTCTACCTTTAGGCGCCAAAGATAAAACAATGGAGTCACCAGGTGCAAGCTGCAATCTTCAAGATACTAATTTATAATGCACCTTTAGAACTAGTAAGTTGTGTCCTTTAATCCTAGGGAAAAGTCTTCAAATCATTCCCCAACAACAACGCCAAGAATGTTAGCACTAGGAATCACCTTCAAATTGCATGGAAGGAAATCCCAATACCCATCAGGTTATATGTGAATGTAAAAGTGTTTTGAGGGGTCAAATGGATAATACTCAAGATGATAATCTTCCAACTCAGAAATCAGGGATATCATGCATGAGAAATCAAGGTCTTGGCTAACTTCAATCAGTAAGTGAGAATAAGTATAAATAGAGGGAAGACTTCAGTGAGAGGAATGTAGAGGTTGATGTAAACATCAGGTCTGCAGAAGACCTAAGGAAGAAAGAGTATTAACATAAGATCTTCTTGAGTTCAGAACTTAAGGACACTAAAGAAACATCATGATAATATAATAATCAAACATACATCATAATATCACCACAACCATTCAAGTGAATCATTCAAATCATGAACACTTTATCATTAGAAGAAAATAAGTTGGAAAGAGAAGTTTATTTCTATTAACCAAGATGTCTCAAATCAAGTACATAACCAGTTCACAGTAACTTCATCAAAAATATTATAGTATAAGGGAGCCTTGCTCAACCATTCGAACCTACTAAAGCATTTCATCTATCTATTTATAACAAAAAGGGAGGCAACAATTGGAGGTGCGAGCTGGCCTCCTTCCCATGAAAATATCTAAGAATTTATTCCATCTAACAACTTGCCTAACAACCTATGATATAAAATGGGAAAGTGTTGGTGACTAATCCAACCAATCTTTGAACTAACTTGATCCCCCTTTGGTGCACAACTCCTTGTTTTCTATGTGTCCTTCAGGGGAGTGTGGTTGTCATCATGTTGCCAGCTGCTACTTCTGCAATTATCTCGATCATTAGCTATCCAAAAAGTTGTTAGCTCGACCCTCCTGGATTCCTGGTATCTTTGGGTAGCACTCTGAGTAGTGCACTTCGTAGTGCCTTCACAAAATTTCATGAGATTTTGTAGCGCAACCTCAAAACTAGAGAAGTAGAAAAGGTAGCACCAAATCTTTGTATCCTCTATGCAAACTTCAGCGAGAATTTAGGTAGTGAATTTTGGTAGTGCCATTATGGCGTGTCTATGTGAAAAATTTAGGTAGTGTCATCAAAATATGCAACACCTTCACTTGAACATGTAAAAAATGGGTAGCAACCTCAAGTAGTAGCAACTTCATAAGTCTTAGGCGTTTTGGCAGCATTGTGGGTAGAAAACTGGTGGAATATCAAAAATAGACTATTATGTAGCGCCATAGCGTTACGGAATGTATGCACTATTACTATCGAAGGGATTAATTCTTTATAAAAACCCAAAACTCTAAACAGTAAGCACTAGAAGCCTATATAGGTGGAAGAGGTAGTGTTTCATCAACAGTTTTATCTTCACAAAAACGGACCATCTTCAAAAATGGAGCTCACCTTTAACCAGCTACTTCATTAATCTGACACTTAACCTAACACTCTTTCTTGGAGAAGGAGGATCCTCCTTTGTCCCAACAGGATTCTTCCTTTTAGCAGTGACAGGCTTCTTCAATAGAAGCACTGGTGGATGGTAAAGGGATTGCTTTCTACGACTGAGGAGTAGTTGTTATATCCAAATTGAAGTGAGAAGAAATAACACAATGTTCTCATGAGATATATTTCTTACCCAATTCTTCAGAAACTAGCATTCTAATCAATCCAAAATGAAAGATGTTAGAATCCACATCCTTAGACTTGGATTGAATCAAGTCTGACATCTTTCCTATGCTCCTTAGAAAATAGTAGGGAATATTCATTTCAATTTTACCAGTAAAATGCAGCAGAAGCCTTATATGGTACTGGTATAATGTGTTGAACCTCCCTTCACATGTAAAGTATCTCTGAATGATCCAAAATATCTTGTCGAACTGCTCAATCAGATGATTCCTTGTCACACCTTTAGACAAATTACCATCTTGATGTTCAGGCTTAAGGAAATATTTGGCATAGGCTGCATTCAAATCCATGGCTTTAAACCATTTCTCACCTTTGATAGGGATTCCTGTAGCAGATGAAATAGAGGCCTCAGTCACCTCAAATTCTAGATCCCGTACCTTGGTTTTTAGGCCATCAAAATGTAAGGAAAACTCCCTTGTCACCTCAGGATGACCTCTTTGCATATTTTGATAGAAAGAGAGGCATCCCACCCTTTGAAAAACTTCTCTGGCCATGGGCTCTTCCTCAAATAGATGCATGTCCATAGGCTCGGTTCTGACCACTTTACCTCCCTTGTGTGACTTCTTCATATGAGGAGTCTCCATAGTTTAGGATAAGAGCTTATTATGGCTGTGGAGTCGTGATAACCAAGAGGACCCAAAGTCAAGGCTCAAGTGGACAAAATTTACCTTAAACCAGACTGGTGCTAGCTAACTAAACTGGCTATTGAAATCCCACCCTTGGATGTGTGAATGTATGAACACTTAGAAAATGGGAGGATACCCTGTAATTAGATTTTGAAACTAGGTAGACATAGCCTGATTTAAATGTCAGAGGAAGTAGGGGAACAGAGTTGTTGAGTAGTGCCTCTAAGTAGCGCACCACATATGCAAAGGATAGAACTTGCTTGGATGTTGTGAGCTTAGTAGCAATGGTGGTTGATGTATCAAACTTCAATATGGAGGTGATGAGATTTACAGGTTTGAAAGGAAGGAATAAAATGATAAGGTGGCGTGAGGAAATATCTCCTCCAACTATGCAGGCCTGATAACAAAAATTTTGAGCACTATCTCTCTTTGAAAATTATGTGCAAATGAGGAAAACACAGAATACCTCAGCATCGGATCTAGTAGCACTGTTGTCGACTGGTCAAAACTGGGATTTTGTGCAGTGCACTAATCTTGAGTTTTTCAAAAATTACAAACCGTTATCATAGCTCGTAAATATGAGATCTTGAAAGCATATTTTAACCAACTCCTGGTGCTAAAAACAAGGAAGATGACATCAACGTTGTAATCATAAATCATGGTGGAATATGATGAATGGGAAAGGCGCTATGGAAACTCCTGATGAGTGGGCAATGATTCATTTCAAAAAATGATTGGACAGGTAAGCAAAGGACAACAAGGCAGGGCTACGAGGGCATGAGTGAGGAAAATGGCCTGTCAAATCAAGATATTCATGGAGTGAATCGATCCTAGTGACAAGTCATGAGGGGGATTAAGTCATGAAAAAAATGGTATGTTGGCACAAAGGCAGACCCAGGGTTCAACGCTACAACGACGCACCAATAAAACCCTAACTACCATCCCTTTCAGCAACACCTACAAAGCAAATGAAGTCTCACCCAGGGTAGAGGCAAGGGTGGTTGCAGGACTCAGGTGTCTGCAACCTTAGCTGGGACACAGATTCGTGATTGTAATGCTTAAAAGAGCACTTAGCATTGATATTTCATCAATATTTAACCATTATTTACTCCGCAGATAAAACAAAGCATTGCATCATTCATCCAGATATGGTGTATCTAAGCACTTATCATAAAGAGGTAGATTAAATCCGGCAGATTCAAGCACTAAGCACATTCACATAACTCATATCTGCATCCACATACATCATTATCACTAAGCATAAACAGATTTATTTATCTATATCAAAACACTTAGCAAGTAAAGGCATAAACACCTCAACACATGGCACAAACAAGAATAACACAGTATTTACATGGTTCACCCCCACCCTGGGGCTATGTCCACTAACTCTTCTTCTTTATTATCCACTTCAATAGGTTGCATGCATAGAGCCTCAAAACCCTTACTCCGCATAGGATAGGAGATCTGTGCAGCTCGCTAGATCCTCCTTCCCTGAGCTAGGATACAACACTAATCCTTCTATAGTCACTTGCACTCAACCCTGCAAGCTTCACACAGTATGAACAGAGCACTTACAATCCTTAAATCACATAGATCTAGCACTTAGACAACTACCTTCTATATCCTCACTATATCGACTTAGAATCTATTTATACTTTACAAAATAGGCCTAAACATGGGTAAACCCATGGGACAACATCCCATACCCGTTACATAATCCCAATTCCCAAAAAGGACCCAAAAAGGGGCCGAGATCCTGCAATCTTTGCTTCATCTTGCGGTCCTCCTTTGAAAGGCTGTCAAAGTCCCAAAATAGGTTAACTTGACCAAGGATCTCTCAAAACTTGGTCAAGGGCCAACAGGCCCCCAACACTCACCTGTGACTCGTCCCGAGTCACTTTGATCTGGATAGTTCTTCTTCGAAAGACTCGAGCTGGGCTCAAGCTGCTTCGACTTGCTTATGTGCCATGACCTCTTGTGTAGCAAACTCTTGGATGACTACCTCATTCACAAGTCCCTCGAGGCATTGTTCAGCTGTAGTGACAACCTACTCCATTTCTACTCCTCGGCCTTCGACCTTTGTGAACAATTGATAAGCCTTATCTTGTACAGGTTGGATCCTTCGAGTCACTTCCATAAATCTGATCTGGATAGTGTGGATCTGTTGTTGGGCAGTGCATTGATCTTGGGAGCACTTCATTCTTTCCACAGCTGACAGGGGCTTCAGTTGCGCCTATATCATTTTGGATTGATACTTCACCTCTTGGAGTTGTGACTCCAATTCCTTCAGTTCTAGATTCTCAGTGAGTTGCTCATAGGTCTGGGCACTGCGATCGGTGAGTTTCTTGCATTCCATAGCAAGGTCTTTTATTCGCTCAACTGCGCTTCGAGCAGTCACTTCTCTTTGATCCCTTACATCCTATGGAGTCTCGGGCACTGCGCGGAGCTCTAAGTCTGCTATGCGTTGTTGTAGCTACTGGGTAGCTTGTGTGAGCTACTCTACTTGCTTCATGACTCGGTCCTCTGCCTTTATTTCTATGACTGTCACGGAGCAAAGTGCTCTGATGACCACTTCTTTCACTTCGAGTTGCTCCACAAGAAACTGTTCATTCCTTTGTTGTATCTGTGATTTTTCTTCATCAAAATTTGCTTGGAGATTAATCTTTTCTTGTTCTGCAGCTTACAAGTACTCCTTGTACTTGCATCAAAGCCTGGGTGGATTTTTTTGTTTCCTCTTGTGATCGACGAAGGCGAGCTTCGAATGTCTCGGCTAGTCAGTGGAGTTGGGGTGGCTCATCTCCCAACTCTGGTTGTCCCGATGGCAGAGGTGCAGTGGAGACTGCGTGGTGGGACTGAAGAGCCTGTTGTACCCCTTAGAGTGTGACTTCAATCCTATCATACATTTCTTCCTGCTTCGCTCCTTGTTTTTCTGGTATCTCTAGTGAAGCATCATTCAGGGCTACGATGATGAAGTCAAAATAATCGAAGGTGAGGATAGCCTGCATATTGTTCATGGTGGCTTTTGATTTCTTCTGTGAAGAGGGTCTTTGGGGAGAAACCTTCCTCTTCTTCAGGGGGTCGGTCTTATCTCTCGGTGGTGTTACTTCGCCTTTCTTTTGTTCAACTTATCTATCATTCATCTCTTCTACGTTGTCATCACCTCCTCGCTCAAGTGATATATAAGCATTCTTCCTTGAGGCACTACTTAGGTCTTGGACCTCTTCATCCTTCTTCGTTTTGCTGGGTCTTGGTGTATCATGTGCAGTTTCTAGCCTGTCAGAATTGGACATCTCTACAGGGTCTACTGGAATAAGAAGGTCTGCAGACCATTCCTTAGTGATCTCCTCAAGGTCTTCTTCTGAAAGCTTATAATATGACTGGAGCTGCTCTTGAAGTTCATCTTTGCACATTGTAATGTAGATAAAGTGTCGATCTGTGTTGAACTTCATCAAAGATCGAAACCTTTGCAAGGTTTTCAGGGTCATGCGAGGCTCGGCTTCGATGGCTCACTTTATCTGGAGGTAGTATGTATGAAACACAACATTCAACTACCATTGTTTGTTCATATCATTTGAATACCACAGGATAGTGAACTTTGCGACAAGCAGTTCAAATGGCTCTATGTCGGGGAAGGTCGCTCCTTCCGGCATCTCCCGGGAAAAAAATGAAATGAGGACTAGGATCCAGGTGAAATGAAATTCATAACCTTGATCCTACACTTCTAGACAATATAGTTCCAACTAGTTAACTAAGTACTTTGCCCAGTTCATTTGTAGGCCTTCTGCGCACTTCCCTGCGAGGTCAACGACAAAGCCAGTGACCTGCGTAGGTCGGTGCTTTCTTACTAACTTTCCATTGATTAGTTGACATGTAAGACGCACTGTGCCACTCTGGATGGAAGCTACCTTGTAGCCTCTTGTTCCCTTCTCGACATCACCATAGGTGTCCTTGATATTTTGTGCTAGTGCGCGATCTGTGGATTTTCCTGGATAAAAGTCATGTGGGTCAGGTCCTTGCATACTCAGGCCTGTGATCGTGTGGATCAATGTTCGGTCAACTGTAATGCAGTGGTCTAACCATAAGTAGCCACCATCCTAACACGAGAGTAGCATATTGACACAGGCGTTGACTTCCTGGTGTCTTCCGAAGTGTGGGATCCTCATGACATTCAGCAGGGTGGACTGTGCGAGGTCCATAGTCCATTATTGAGGGATGAACTTCAAGTTCTTCCCTTTTGTTATGGTTAGGTACTTGTACGGGGTGAGCATACCATAGACCTTGCGATCTCCAAGGTTGAATTCACTGTACTTCAATCCTTGGATCTTATCCTGGTCTGTTCAAACTGTGTGTATCTCCTTTGGGAGGTAAGTAGTGACCATGGTGTACTCAAAATCGTGTGGTACACTATCACGATTCACCGTGCCAGCCAGAGATGGAATGTAATCAAGAAATATGGTTGGAATTAGTTTTTCATTTGTGAGGTCATCTTTATGCTTGGTTCTCTTTTATACTGATGGTCAGGATGGTCTGGCTCCACGAGAAGTTGACAAAGAGGCTTGCAGTCCTCTCGTCGATGATGTTTTTACACCGGTAGACATCGACAAGACTCTTTCAGTCATGAGGTCGATCAGAACATCGTCAACAACTTTCTCTGTAGCGCTGAACTTGTCTGACATACATGCTCGAGGTTGGAAATATTCGGGTTCGAGGAGTAACTTAGACACTGTAATAGGATAGAGGGCAATGGTGCAATGATCACTGTCTAAAATCAATGAGTTTGTGGGCTCAGATTCATAGTTAGAAAAAGTGTTCTCGATGCATGGCATGATGGGATAAATAGATAACTTGGTAACAAATCTCTTGCAATGGGCGAGACACCTTCATTAACTATGTTTTGTCTATTACGGCGTGGTCCAATGGTCTGGTGGCGAACCATAAATGCCTTTATTCCCATTCAGTGGGTCAGACGAATGGTTATATTGGCCCCAACAAGCTATACTACTTCACCATGGAGAAGTGCCATGTGATGTTGTTCTATTATCCCAAAGAAGCTCCAATTTTGCAAATTTTCCTTCTGTGAAGGTCCCTCTGGAACCTTCTGCAACTTGTCAATCCTATCTCTCTTCTTACTTAGCTTTATATCCTTCTTACCAGTGAGCTTTGTCTCGATATTCCTTTTTCCATTCTGATTCTGATTCTTATATTCTTTTGGCATAGTTACTTTGCATTGTTGAGATTATTTCCTAAGATTCAAGGTTGATCCTTCTTCTTTATCTGGAATAGGCACTTCAATCTTCTATGGGTCTTATAGTGTTCTTGCAACTTCGACATCTGGGTCTCTGGTGTTAAATAGCTTCATTTTTTTTATTTTGTTCTTCAATCAAGTGTGTGATCCTTCTAGTCATGAATTCTTTTAACTCTTACTTCTATTGTTCTAAAACTTTCTCTTCTTCTTTCCTTCTGGACTGATCTCTTTCAATCCAAGGTTTTCCGAGCAACATGGTAAATGGGGCGTTATTCTCAATAAATTTAATAATCTCAAAATATTCCACTTTCAAAGTTCCATTGGCCTTCATAGATATCTGGGTGAGCTTTCCACATAGGTTTATCAACTTTCCTTTGAATAGTCCTATTCCTCCTAATGAAGGAATCATAATAGGCCTCCCTATAGCTTCCCAAGTTCTCTCTGTCATGATATTCACCTGTGTTTCCTCATCTAGAACACAGTCAATGTCGAAGTCTCCTATTCTTTCTTCAAGGCATTCTTTTTCTTTGAAGATCTCTGATAAACTGATATGTCAATGATCATTCAGGGTTTCTTTCATATGTAGAAATGGTTTTTCTGATTCTTTCTGGGGTTATTCCATAATCTTAGTTTCTAGATCTTCCTTAGGGTTTTCTTGTCTCATGTTCATTTCTTCAAGCTTAGCAATTATTCTAGGACAATACAATACTTCATGGTCCATAGCTTTGCAACAAAGACAACTAGGTATTTTCTTAGGGAATTCCTTAGCAAGATGTCTCAGTTTTCTGCAACTGTAACAGAGGGTTAATCCTCTATTTCTTTTAAATGATTCCTAGCTCTTTCTATACTACGCGCTAGGGTCATAGTATCTAACCTGCAAACATTTCTTTCTAGGATCCTGCATCCACTTGTTAGTCCAAACATTCTTTCTATGCATAGGTATAACATATTTTTCACTATTCTTATCATATCTACTCATATCAAATCTTGTTTCATCTATTAATGCCCTAGTTTTCAAGCTAGGATAGAATCTATCAAACATACCTAGATCCATACTTTTGAAACAAAAATTTCCACTTACTTCTACAGAGCACAAAGCTTTCAGATCTTACCTATTTTCTTCAGATCGGAATTCTTTTCCTTAGAATAGATCTTGTCAAACTAAGTAGAGTACTGCACACTAGAGTGACAGATCTACGCACAGAGATTTCATAATTTCAGGTCAGATATTTTCACAAAGCTTCTTCTTCCACAGTTCCCAGCAATAACAGTTTTAGATCTCGGCAACGGAACCATTTGTTGGCACAGGGGCAGGCCTAGGGTTCAACGTTACAACGATGCACCAACAAAACCCTCGCTACCGACCCTTTCGGAAACACCTGTGAAGCAGATGAAGTCTCACCCAAGGTAGAGGCAGGGGTGGTTGTAGGTCTCAGGTGTCTGCAACCTTAGCTAGGACACAGATCCATGATTGTAATACTTAAAAGAGCACTTAACACTGACAGTTCATCAATATTTAACCATTATTTACTCCACAGATAAAACATAGCATTGCATCATTCATCCAGATCTGGTGTATCTAAGAACTTATCATAAAGAGGTAGATTAAATGTGGAAGATTCAAGCACTAATCACATTCACATAGGTCATATCTACATCCATATACATCATTAGCGCAAAGCATAAATAGATCTATCTATCTATATCAAAGCACTTAGCAAGTAAAGGCATAAACACATCAACACATGGCACAAAGCAAAATAACACAATATTTACGTGGTTCACCCCCACCCTAGGGCTACATCCACCAACACTTCTTCTTTATTAGTCGCTTCAATAGGTTACATGCACAGAGCCTCAAAACCCTTACTCCACATAGGACAGGAGATCTACGCAGCTCTCTAGATCCTCCTTCCCAGAGCTAGGATACATCACTAAGCCTTCTATAGTCACTTGCACTTAGCCTTGCAAGCTTCACACAGTATGCACAGAGAACTTACAATCCTTCAATCACATAGATCTAGCACTTAGCCAACTGCCTTCTATATCCTCACTACATCACCTTAGCATATATTTATACTTTAAAAAATAGGCCTAAACATGGGTAAACCCATGGGTCGACATCCCATACCCGTTACATAATCCCAATTCCCAAAAAGGGGCCGAGATCCCATGATCTCTGCTTTGTCTTGTGCTCCTCCTTCGACAAGCTGTCGAAGTCCCAAAATAGGTTAACTTGACCAAGGATCTCCTAAAACTTGGTCAAGGGCCAACACAGTCCTAGTGACAAGTCATGAGGGGATCAAAGATAAATAATGAAAAAATCAGTCCTAAGTCCAAATTTGAATGAGGATTAAAACACAAGTCATGAATCAATACTTTATTTATCAAGGGGGCCCTAACAAACACACTTTTAAAAGGGTCAAATTAAAAAATTAAAATCTAAGGCTTCGGAAAAGATAAAACTAAAGGATAAAAACCCAAGGCAACTTAGTGTGATAACATTGGATCCACAGGAGAAAGAGCTCAAAGACATAAAACAAGCTATTCATTCTAGCCGCGCAGTACCTACTACTCCCTCGTCGTCGAATATTGCAGAATTGGGGGATGAGCCCGCCTAGTTATGAAGACTAGCAAATGCAACAGAGGCTCGACTTCATCGATTCCACGAAGAAAAGGAACATGCTACATAAGCCTTGAAGAAAGAAAAGGAGGAGGTCTTAGAGCAACTATGAGTTACGCAGTCTTGCGTAACTGCCTACGAGAAGGAGAAAGATGAAATTCGAGCAATGTTAGAGCAGGACAAAGCAAAGATACAGAAATAAAAAGACCAGTTTCCCATAGAGCAAAATGCATTCAAAGAGGCATTGTCTATAACACTTCTCTCTATGTCAGGCTTGGCACAAGAGGAAGAAGATTCAACCGAGATTCAAGGGGGGAAGCTTGCTGAGGCCATTCAGCAGCTTCAATCACGGATAATGGAGTTATAACTTCAAGAAATGTCGAGCACTCCACAAGAAGTGCACAATCAGAGGGATGAAGCTAACAGGAGAGAAGTTGGAAGGATCATGGAACTTGCCTCAGAATGTAAGAAATTGAGTGATCATAGTACACAGACCTACGAATGCCTCACAGAATATCCAGAGCTGAGGAAACTTGAAGCAAAACTACAGGAGGTGTAGCAGTAGGCCTCCACTGTCTAGGCACAAATGAAGTCACTCACTGCAGTTGAGAAAATGAAGAGATCACAGGAGCAGCGCACAGTCCAGCAGAAAATTACTTCCATGCAAAGAAGATTCATGGAAGTTACACAGAGACTACAACCAATGCAGGATGAAACTTGCATGATTTTTTAAGAGATTGAAGGACAAGGCTCGCATCTAGACCAAGTGGTTGTGACAGTGGAATAGCACCTGGAAGGGCCTGTTACAAAGAAAATAATTCAAGAGTTCGCTGAGCAGGAGGCTCTGGCAAAGCAATAAGTCAAGGCATCTCAAGCTAAGCTAGAGGCCTTTGAAGTAGTGTTACCCAAATATGAATGACTCAGGATGAGTCACAGGTGACTGTTGGGGGCCTGTTGGCCCTCGATCAAGTTTTAAGGAAACATTGGTCGTATTTGACCACTTTTGGGACTTCGACAGGATAGTCGAAGATGGAGCGCCCAGGCGGAGCTGAGATCATGAGATATTGCTTGTTTTGTGGGCTTGTGGGTCGAGAAAAGGGTTTACTATGGTTTATGTAATGAGTTAGGGGATTTTGGCCCATGGGTTTACCAATGATTAGGCCTTTTTGTAAATGTATAAATAAGTAGCTAAGCGATGTAATAAGCTAGTTGTTGGCTATGTGCACAATATGTTGTAAGTGTAAATTTTGGCTTAGTGCAAGAGGTTGTAAGTTGCTTTGTGCAGATAGACTGTGTAAAGTAAGGCTTTGTGCTACTAAGGAGTTGGCTCTTTTCCTTGACCTAGTTTTGGGAAGGAGGATCTGAACGTTGCGCACAGATCTCCTGTCCTCTATGGATTTTGGATCTGTGGCTTTGTACATAAGAGCATATGAATGTAAGAATATTGAAGACTAATAAAGAATAAGAAGAAGTTGGTGGACGTAGCCCCGCACTGGGGTGAACCACGTATATCCTGTGTCTTGTTGTGCTTTGTGCGATGTTATTTATGTGTTTATCTACTTAGTGTTGTTGTTATAATGAATGATGACTGGATCTGATGTTTTCACTTAGTGCTTAATGGTATTAAAGATAAATGAATGCTAGATCCAAGCTAATGTTATTTGCTAAGTGATTGGAAGTGCTTGATCTTTATTGTTACTGCGTTGATCTATAATAAGGGTCTAATATGCGATGTGAATGAGACTCATGAACTAATGTGTATGGTTGTCTAAGTACTTTTCTAAGTGTTGTAATCACATATCTGTGTCCCATCTTGGTTGTAGACACCCGAGTCTTGCAACCCCCCCTGCCTCTACCTCAGGTGAGACTTCATCAGCTTCGAAGGTGTTGCCAAAAGGGTCGGTAGTTAGGGTTTTGTTGGTGCATTGTTGAAGCTTTGAACCTTGGGTCTGCCCCTATTCCAACAAATACTATTTCACCAAGACCATTCAAAAGTGCATTTGTGGCTTTGTAATTATTTTGACCGAGTTTCACTGCTTTGTCATTTGTTGGCAGAACTGTTGGTACTGTGTATCCATCTACAATTGATTGCCAAATTTAAAATCCATGTGCCTGTATATATGTCTTCATCCTTATGCTCCAAAATGCATACTTTTTTCCATCAAAAGTGGTATTCAATTTTTATACAAGTTGTTGCTCTCCATGATCTACCTTTCAGTGGTTAAACTGATTTTTGAAGGAACTCGCTCTGATACCAATTGTGGGATTACTAAGAGGGGGGGTTGAATCTATAATAGATAAATATAATCCTTTTTAACCATATAATCCAAGTGTTACATCAATGTATAATTATAATCCAATCACTATAGAGTAAATCAACAATGAACAAATGAACAATCATACACATACACAGTACACCAATGTTTTACGTGGAAACCCAAAGCAGGAGAAAACTACAGAATTCTTTTTCTTATATGTCTTGAAGAATTACATTCATTGGAAGCACAAACTTCCTTTGTTTTCCAGTTGAAACTGGAAGGAGGATCCAACCCCCTAGTTTCTCAGTGTTACACATTATTTTGGTCACCTCAGTGATCACTTGACAACATGTGTTCATGTTCCTGAAAAATATTAAAAGAGACTTTCTCCAGGAGAAAAGTGATTTGATTTCCTCTGCCATAAAACCCTATAAAGGAAGGTTATTGCACCTTGCTCTACTCATGGGGTGCGACGAGGCATGATCGTCGCATCCTACACCATACCTAGACTGTGACGTCGTCACATGCTTCTAGTGTATTGGGGTGTGACGGTGCTTTAAGCTTGGGAAAAGTCAAATTTCATGAATTTTCTAGAAGGGGATCTTCTAGAAGGTGATATGGCCTCTGATAGGTTTGGATCTTACTCGCTTATCTGATTTGGTGGGATTATCCTAATCTCCTCACCCATATCTCTTTCACACTATATAAGGAGGGACCTCTCATGGAAAAGGATAAGGTTGAATAGGCTAGGAATTATATGGAGAATTCTGCATTAGATCATGCTTGAGAGCCTCATTTCAGTTCATCAAGTCATTGTGGATCTTCTTCATTCAAGGTTGGAGCAAAGGTGTGTGTGTTGGAGAAAAGGGCCATTGAAAGAGGACCTAGTGACATCAAGGCTTTTGGTTGTAATCTCCACTTTCATTTAATATGATACAACGATATGTTTCTTTCCCATAAAACTAGTCTTATTTTATTGTATGATTCCTTGATCACATGCATAGGTTCTTGTTGAGTATATTGTGTTTATTTCACTTTGGTTGGCTTTTGTTCCCTTGCAGATTCAATATCACAGGAGCATTAAAGTGGAGCTAGGATGGCAATGACAAGAGGAAACGACATTTAAAAGGTATGTTTTCCACCTCTTGTTAATCAGTAAACTCAATAATTAGAACTTGGGGAAAGTTCCATATTTTGTTATGTTTTGTTCTAGTTTCCAGTAGGATCTAGGGAGATCTGTTTATGTCCACATTTACCGATTAATACTATAAAAAAATTGGCGACCATACTAGGGATACAACACTCTTTTGGTTTTTTTCTTTCCATTTTCTTTTAGCCTACCTTCTTTTGCTTGAATTCATTCTCTGAGTCTGTGGGCGATCCATCTGGACTCCTTGGGTCTGAAAGTTCAATTAGATTTTTTGCCTTTCTCCCATTTTTTCCTTAATTACAGAGATCGTCACACTGTACTATATAGTCAGTCTGTGATGATCCTCTAACGTCGCACCCTACCTGTGCAAACCAGTGCGACGACGTCGCACTGTGACCTATTGGTAGCCTGTGATGACCTTAGTTCGTCACACTGTACCCAACTATCAGCCTGCGACGACTCTTGTAGGATTTATTGGAGTGAGTCAATTTTTCGCTTTCACCTAGTTTTGCCTTGGTTTCCTCGGGTGAGCTTCCGACACCAGTGTTTGATTGATTTATGAGTTTAAATCTTGCAATCGATTGGTTTTCAGTGATTGAAAGTATTTCTTTATAATTTTTGCATTTTTTTTTTCTTTTTAATTCTTGTCACAAGGGTATAATCTTTGGATCTTGATCTGAGTGCTTGTTTGACAAAGGGTCTCTTATTTATTTGTGGTTTTGGATTGATTTTTCTTTCCAGATTGATTGTTGATTGAGGAACATTTTTGTTTTCATTTGACAAAAAGCCTTCCAATCATTGTATTTTTGTCTACATTATGAGTTTGATTTGGGAATTGTGTTGAATGTGTTGATTTTCTTGGATTACGCTTTCCTTTCATATTAATATCTCTGATTTGATTTGGGAAAGGAAAAACTGAAATTATTTATTCTTTTTAGTAATCTTTCATAAGAAAAAATTTGCATTCAAATTTTTTTATCAAAAGAGAACATTGGAAAATGTTTTGTAGTCTTTGATTATTTTGAATTGTGTTCATTCAAGAAATGAGAAATTGTATTTCGTAGCATTTGTACTTCAAGAAAAATACCTTCTCCCTACTGTAATTAGAGTTCATTGAATTGAAAGATTGCATATTCCTCTCTTCTTAAATTTTATTGGGTCAAGGTCACAACTTCATCAGTTTCATCTCCATCTCCCTTTTGAGTAAACAATAACTTTTAACATACAATGTAATTTAAAATTTATTAGTAACTTTTATTTTCTAGAAATTCTCTTCACCAACATTAGCTACGATAGTGCTTTGGAATAGGTTGTAAGGCACACTCTCCAAAGCATCAAAACAAATAGTAGTATCTTGTGATAGGGAGAGTTCAAATCCAATTGCTACATTTTGTCCTAGGAAGCCCTTCTCACACAAGGGTCAAACCAGAGGTTGACTAGAAGAGTTACTCACCCTGCTTTGTTGGTCTTGGTGTAGATATTGCATGTATTATTGGGGGTCACTTGAAGGTATACCCATGATTATGTGTGGGAGCCTTTCAAGTTGATTTCAAGATAGATACCCTGCCTTTGTGTGTGGATCAGACTGTCGATTGTTTCCCTAGGCATCATTGTTGTAATTGGTAACCTTAGAAGCCTATCTCTTTAGGGTCTTACACAAGTTGACTGTGGAGGGGAAAGTCTTCACGGTACCTAGAATCGACATTGGCCAAACTCACTCAGGATCCTTGGAGGGTATACCCACGATTATGTGTGGGAGCTTGCACCAGGGTGTAAGTCTGTTAAGCAGGTCGTCAACGTAAATTTTCCACCCGCTTCATCATAGCCCCTTCTTTTCTTGACTTCGTGATGTTGGATTTCATCACCAACTAGTGACTTCGAAATAAGAAGGTTTGTTTTCTTGGTTTGTGATCCATGTGTATATCGGTGGCCACCCACCTTTTACAAATGGCTCAAAATGGCTTTCTGGCAATTTTGACAATTTACTATTTTTAGCAGGTTTTAACTTCTAGGGCCATTTTGAGGGCCCAAATGAAGGTTTTTCAAGATATAGGTTCTCAATGATAGTCAAAGGAATAATTGAGCCCCCAAAATTAATCTCCTTGATGATACCTTTCCAATGAGCTATCACACGCCTAAAACGGAGATCGTATGCAAAAGTTACGACCCCCGGAAGTTGATGTACTCACTTACCCAAACGGGGCCCACATGACTTTTGGCGCTTCATCTCCTAGGGTTAGATTTTTAGATGTCTAGGGTTTTTGGAATTCCTTATTATTGTAAAAAGGCCTTCAAAGCCTCATTGTAATCATCTTCTTGTGAATGCGAGTAGCCGTCACATCTCTTCTCAGAGATATCGCGCATATCAAATAATATAACAGAAATGTATCAGAGATGCAACCATAAACACAGATATACAGTAATACACGATTTCTATTAATAAAAGAAATGTACAGAGACTATAAAAATATAGAGTGAAAGACTCGCTATAATGGTGGCATCTTATTACAGTAATACACGATTTCTATTAATGAAAGAAATGTACAGAGACTGTAAAAATACAGAGTGAAAGACTCGCTAGAATGGTGGCAGTTTATCTCTGAGAAGAGATGTGAAGGCTACTCGCATTCGCAAGAAGATGATTACAATGAGGCTCTGAAGGACTTTTTAAAATAAGAAGGAATGCCAAAAACCCTAGACATCCAAAAACCTAACCCTGGGAGATGAAGCGCCAAAAGTCATGTGGGCCCCGTTTGGGTAAGTGAGTACATCAACTTCCCGAGGTCGTAATTTTTGCATACGATCTCCGTTTTAGGCGTGTGATAGCTCGTTGGAAAGGTATCATCAAGGAGATTCATTTTGGGGGCTCAATTATTCCTTCAACTATCATTTAGAACCTCTATATCGAAAAACCTTCATTTGGGCCCTCAAAATGGCCACGGAAGTTAAAACCTGCTAAAAATAGTAAATTTCCAAAATTGCCAGAAAGCCATTTTGAGCCATTTGGAAAAGGTGGGTGGCCACCGATATCCACCTAGATCAGTTTGATTTCTGGATTTTATTAGTGATTGATGTTTGTTTCCTTAGTTGGCCATAGAATATTTTCATTCTTTATTTAGTTTGGCCTTCGTCGCTCATGTAGGATACAAGGACTACCTCCGAAAGATTCGGAAGGTTACCTTCCTTTTCTTCCCAATTCACCAGAAATCTCTCCTGAGGGAGCTGTCAATAATGAAGTAGCCTCACAAGTTGGAATTTCACACTCTTTAGAGGGATTCTGAATTGTTTCAGATTCTTTAGAGGCATTCTGACTTCCCAAAAATTCGTTATTGAGTATTAAACAAGACACACGTTTGCTCCAGGTGAATTCATCTAGAGAAATTATTATTGTTGACAACACTGGAGTACCTACTGGACCTAACGTAGGATCTAGAGTAGATCATCCACTTTTTCAAAGTGAATCATTTAGAACCCTGACTCACACTGCTGGAATTTTTAATCTTATCTCTGCCCCTATGAAAATACACGATCTTTAAGGAAACCTAGGGTCAAGTTCTAACCAACTTATAGAATCGCAAATTCCTAAGACGTGTGTTACCTATATGGTACCTTTAGACCATTTTACTGGCATGACCAGTAGTGTCACCAGAATTTCAGACCAATTGTTGGTTGGTACTCACTCAGTTTTTCCTCTCTAGATGGCCCATTCTACTATGGTTCCACATGTTATGAATGTTTCTACCAGAAATGTGGCTATAACTCAAGATCCTATTGGAACGCCACTTCTTCTTAGACTGAATCTGTCACTTCCCCCTGGGTATAATGTTTTGAATACTTATATTGTTATTCCTACCCAGAATCCATCCGAAGGGTCAAAACCTTTTTTTCCTCCTGGGTATAATGTTGCCATTCATTTTGTTCCTACACCTACCCAGGTTCTCTCTGGGGGGCCTTACGTCCGTCCTCCACTTTTTCTTGGAGGATCTAATCGTTCTGGCCCTAGTGGCTTCAATCTAGTTGGTGGCACCAGTCATTCTGTCACTTCTAGTTTTCAGATTCTTGTTGGAGGCCAACCTCAAGTTGGGGGGAAACCTCAATTTGGGGGGAAACCCCAAATTGGGGCACAACCTCAATTTGGGGTGCAACCTCAGATTGGGGGACAACCTCAAATTGGGGGGAAACCGCAAGTTGGATTCCATAACCCAGATTATGGAAAAAATGTACCCGTGTTACCATATCAACCTTGGAATCTTCCTTCCCAAGGGAATCAACAACCATCTGGGGGGGAACATCCTCAAGTTAATTCTTTTGTACCTCCCAATTTTGGTCAACCATACTTAGGTTCTATGAATCCTACTTGGGGCCAAAATTTTCAATCTAATGTTCCTTTCCAAGGGAACATACCTAATCAACCAAACCTCATTGGCTATTTGAATCAAAACCCTCCACAACTGAATCTTTCAAGACTGTCTAATTATTTACAGATTGCTTACGGTCCTATTGGTATACCTATAGGACTTCCTCCCCAGAACTACCAATTTCCAAAAGTGAACAGACAATTGCCTTTTCTAGCCATCTTGGATTTACTGGATTTTTCTAGGATCTTGAACGATCCTATTTTTCATTCTCTTTATTAGCATGTCATCCCAACCAATCTACCGTCTAACATTCCTAAGTTTAACGGTTGATCGGGAGAAGGCCCAAATAATCATGTTATGACTTTTCATCTTTGGTGTTCGTCCAACTCATTGATGGACAATTGCATTAGATTACGACTTTTCCAATGGACTCTCACGGGTTCAGAAACAAAATGGTACATTGAGTTACCACGAGGTTTATTTAATGAATTTAATACCCTAGACATGGATTTTCTAACATATTACCAATTGCCTATTCATTATGAGATAGGAACCAAAATTTTGAGTTCTTTTAAGAAATCTTCTTCCACTCATATTTCTGATCACATCCATGAGTGGAGGAGGAGAAGATGGTTAATCAAAGTTACCCTTCCTGATAAACTATTGGCTAAGTGGTTTACCAAATCACTCAATGGTCTTATTTCTCATGATGTTACCATGTGTGGTGTTGTCATTGAAGAGCAGACAATTAGTCATTCGCAGTATCTAGATCTCATTTATTCACAAATGGGCACACTTTACGACTTAATCCATGACGCTTCTCACCCTTCTACGAATCCTACCCCAACACATATAGTATATTCTCATGTTGTTGAGGGTGTGATTGGCACCTTCCATGCTAAGACTCAGTATCCACAAGCCAACCACTCCAATCCTAAATCTAATAATGCTAATGTACAAAATACTCATGCTCCTACTCCTTCCTCCGGTAAGACTTCTAAAGTTAATTCGGTTCAATCCACACCTACCGGGAAAAACCAAAATAAAAAGAAAGGGAAGGGTAAGAAAAAGGAAAACAAAACTAATAATAAACAAACTGAAAATCCCAAAACACATCCTGTTGATGATAAGGATAACCGTAAACCTTTATATCCTTTCCTCATTTGTGGTGATGATCATTACAAGAAAGATTTTACATGACGCACTGAGGTTACTAAGTTCCTCCAAGGGATTGGGAAGCCTCCTACACCTGTCGTTTTGTCACAACCTTTCCCTTCTCAGCAGCAGGCCCAATTGGTCATTCATGACCAAGATTCTCCTTCTACCACTTCTTATGTCCTTATGTGTACTGATGACTCAGAAAAGAATGAAGTTGCAGTAGCAACTCGAGACAGAGATTATTCTCCATCAAAAGAGAAAGTTGATGATTTACCACCTTCGTTGGTTCAACCTCCTCCCAAAACTTCACCTCCCAACGGTCCTCTTCATATCAAACAACTGGGCCTCGATACAGTTCTTTACCCTTTTCCAAAGGGCGTTGTTTGAAAGTCTTCGTTTAATCCTCACACACGTGCTACAAAAAACTACAGTATTATAGAAGACCTTGCACAAGCACCCTCTGCGATGTCAGCTCTCGAATTCCTACAAAATTGTATCGCTCAACAGAAGGAGATTTTAAAGTCCATTGGTGGAATTGACCCTACAGATACCAATTTGATCATCTTTGACTTGGAAGATCACGTTCCAAGGCTCCCTCCTCAGTTAGCGTTTCAGATCCAAGTTGTTGTGGAAAACAAGAAAATATATAGAACCATTATTGACGAAGGAGCCTCACCTTACATTATGTATGTTGCTTGTTGGAAAGCTATTGGCTCTCCTACCCTCAGTGAGTCACACAATACCCTTAAGGCCTTCAATGGTATAGGTTTCAAACTTTACGATGTTCTTCTCTCGTTGTCTATTACGTTGGAAGGTAAATCGGTCAATGTCGAGGTTGAGGTCTTTGATGCACCTCTTGATTATAACCTTTTACTTGGTCGTAGATGGATTGATTCCATGCATGCAGTTGTGTCTACCCTTTTACATGTGTTACGTTTCTCGCACCAAAGAAAGGTCATCATTGTTGACCAACTGGCCTTTTTTAATGTTGATTCTCGTACTAGAAACATACCTTTTAGCTCGAAGACATCTCTCGGTTACAATAATCATGACATGGATATTTTGAAAGATTCAAGTCTAATGGGTACATTTCCAATCCCACCACCTTATATTCCTCCTCCTTTTGTTGCCTCGATCAACATGATATCCACCATTGTTCATGAAACCCTGGATTCATATGACCCGTGGATAGTACCTAGCCCCGGTGATCATCCTCATTATGACAACCAATTTACCTTAAATCCAGTTCAATCCACTTATCAATCCATTCAATCGGAAACCCCCTCCCCTCTTTCTCTCTATGATACATCTCCTGGTCCATTTCATGTTATCTTTCCTACTAATGATATGATCATGTTAGTCATGTCTATGGAAGACACTCCATGGGGAAATGGGCATCATCATTCCATTCTCTTCCTAGAACGTGATACCATAGAGAGTTACCAATGGATTTCGGCTCGGTCGACCGTTGTTGTTATTTCTTCCATTCCCGAGTCAACACACGATGTATTGTACGAAGGGAACTTGAGTAAAATTTCACCTACCATTCCTCTTGACATATCGATTAAACCTGGAGTGGTGGAGAATGTTCATATCGAGGCCCCATGTTCTACTGATGAGGTCCGCACTTATAAAGCCCTTTTCCAAGAATTTTGTGACGTTTTCGCCTGGAGTTATGAAGAAATTCCAGGTATTGATCCTAATATCGTTGTGCATGATATTAAGACTTATCTGGATGCTAAACCTGTTCGAGAGATACTTCTCCCAATACATCCATGTAAATCCACTACTAGCAAGCTTGAAGTTTGAGAAACATCTTAAAGTTGTCTTTGTCTATCCTGTGGCTTTGACCGATTGGGTATCCAATCTTGTTCCGGTAAATAAGAAACAAGGTATGATCCATGTTTGTGTAGATTATAGGGATATAAATAAATCTTTTCCTAAGGACAATTATCCAACCCCATTCATTGACCAGATCATTGACGACTGTGCCGGGAGTGAAATATTATTCTTGATGGACGGTTTCTCTAGCTATAATCAAATTAATATTTTACCGATGGATCAACACAAGACAACTTTCATTTTCCCTTGGGGAACCTTCACTTACTGGAAATTACCTTTTGGTCTAAAGAATGATGGTGCGACTTTTCAGCATGCTATGTCTTACACTTTTCATTATATTAATCACATCATGGAACCCTGTCTAAATGATCTACCGACACATTCCATGTGTTGTCAAGATCACCCGGCACATTTACGGGCTATTTTCCTACGTTGTCGTTATTATCACATACATTTGAGCCCACACAAATGTGTTTTTTTTGTGGATTCCGACCAACTTCTTGGTTTTATCGTGTCTATACACAGGATTCGAGTAGACCCCTTGAAGGTTGATTTGATTCTTAATCTACCTCCTCCTTCCACACTATGCCAGCTCGAAAGTTTGCAAGGGAATGAAAAATTTTTACATCGATTCATCCCTAATTATGTTGAATTAACAAAAGGATTCACTCGGCTTCTCAATAAAGGTTACTATTTTGTATGGGTCGACATTGCAAACAAAGCCTTTGAATATTTGAAACTCTCTTTAACCCATACACCACTATTGTTTCCCCCTAACTATAGTCGAGATTACTTCCTCTACTTAGTTGCTTCGGACCTTACATGTGGAGAAACTGACCTTGGCAGCTGTTCAAGTTGTTCAACAATTTTGTCACTATATCTTATTACGCAGGACCACTGTTGTTTCTGATTGCAACCCCATGCAACATATCCTTACTCAAAAATTTCTAGGGGGAAAGTACTCCAAATGGATAGTTATTATCTAAGAGTTTGACTTGGAGTTTGAACGCGCTAAGTCAAAGAAATCTTTGGTTTTTCCGAATTGATATGTGACCTTCCCTCCACTAAGACAGAAAATGTGGCAGAGGATTCCTTACTAGATGAATCCCTCTTTCTGATCAGTTATTATGACATATGGTATGAATATATTATCATCTATCTCCAGACTCAAAATTTTCGACCAGACCTTTCTAGTATAGATCGTCATCGTATACAGTATCAAGCCCGTCAATACCTCATCCTCGGTGATACTCTTTATTGTTGGAGTTACTTCACACACACCTAGGATTTATTTTTCCTAAGGTTTTTATTTGTTTATTAGTCATAATTAGTCATTATCCAATCTCCTATATTTTAGGAAAGAATATTCCACCTGGAGAATATTCTCTTTCAGTTCACACTTCAGTTTGACTAGTTGAGTTGAGTTTAGATGTTGCACTGCGATCATCACCATGCAACATTGGGATCATCACCATGCTAATTCGACCTTGCCTTGGTATCATCACCAAAGTGGCACATTATCCTTGATTCCTTGAGTTAACTCCTCACTACTTTCTATTTAGTCAGTTAATTGAAGACTAGTTGACTAGTTAACTCAACTAGGTGGCAGTTCACTCCCGTAACTGCCTGAGAGACTAGAATAGGTGGTAGTTCACTCCCATAACTGTTGGTGTGTGTCCAGATCACTCTATACCACCACTATGGAGACTTGTTTCACCTCAAGTTGAAATCATTGAGTTATATAGATTATATCATGTGTAAATTATTCATTATTCACAACAGTTAATGAGAATTATTTCCATTATTTCTCTCCTTCTTCTTCTTTTTCCAATTCTCTCTGCAAATGTGTGTATCATTGTTTATATAGATATATTCTATGCAAGTCAACACATTTACATGGTATCAAAGCTGACGGATTGCTAAGCAAAATCTACACCAAAACTTTTTGCAGGTACAAAAGATCGAAGATGGCGAAAAGATGGAATTCCAAAAAGAATTCATTCTTACACCTTACAACTATTTTGCATGGAAGGAGAAAATAGCAATACATATCCAATCCATAGGGTTGTATAGGTTAACCATGAATACAGATACAGAGCCGATATCACCCATAGAAAAATCCAAGTACTTAAATCGCATGGATGAGGCACTCGGAACAATTTGCAGTCTTATTTCTCCCGATCTCCTTTTTCATATATCTTCCTGTAAGACTCCCAATGAAGCTTGGACCATATTGGAAGGGCTCTTTGGAAAACAGGATGAGATGAGGGGACACATGCTGGAGGTGGAGCTGCTCACATTGGATCCAAAAAGCTTCGAGAATATCCAAGATTTCTTTACAAAATTCAAGGATCTACTATCGCAACTCAAAGCTTGCGGGGTTGATAAATTGAAGGAGGAGAAACAAATGGTTCTCACCATTCTCTCCAGGATTGGTCCTGAATTCTCTGTATTTGTATCCACATTCCATACTATCAGATTCACCTCTGGAGCCACCTAGAATATGCCTTCTCCTGAGGACTTTATCAAATCCTTGACACAAGAGAAAACCAAGCTCATCAACATGGGCACAATCAAAGTCCCAAGGGAACATGCACTCACTGTGCATGATGGCAGCCACAAATATCAGAAATCTAAAGATAAAGATAATCAAAAATATCATGCACATACGAAGAAGGAAGGGAACACAAAACTCTTCACCGATGCCTCCGGATCCGAAGGAGAAAAGGAGAGAAATGCACATACTGTCACACAGGATTCCATTCGGAATCCGCATGCATGCAAAAACAAATAGATCTGATGTCTCAGATACTTCATCAAAACAAACTTGGAGATCGCATCCCTGAGAGTGCAAAGAAGAAGAAGCCAGAAGATCTGAATTCCAAGAAAGGCAATTCTAGCCATGCCTCGATTGCCATCAACTCCTCTCTCGATGCTTGGATCCTAGATTCAGGAGCATCACATCACATGGCTTCCTCAAAAGCAGTCTATTCTTCTTTGGATGCATGCAAAGTTCCTCCTATTCTAATGGGGGACAACTCTTTTGTTGAAGTCACCGGCAAAGGAAGGATTGAACTCACCAACGGAAGCTTCGAGAACGTGCTGCATGTTCCCAAGCTTTATGTCAACCTTCTCTCCCTGTATCAGATGACGAATTCTAGTACCAGAAATAAATTTGTATTCACACCAAATTTAATGGACATATACGACATGCAAACCAACTCTAGGGTTGCTACCAGTGAGGTAAACCATCATTCTAGATTGTATACATTTTCTGAATTCATGGAACTTGATTTTGCTTTACTACTTACTCATGCTGATGAAAGTAGTAGGATATGGCACGAAAGGTTTAGACATTTGAATTTCATATGCATGCAACATCTTAGAAAGAATAAATTAGTTGATGGTCTACCAGACATCCATTTCTCCAAGGGAGTATGTGAGGGATGTGTTCTCGGAAAACACGCTAAAGCAAAGTCTCGGCGAGATTTCGCACCTTTAGATCTGATCCACAGTGACCTCATGGGTCCTTTTTCACATCCATCAATCAAAAAAGTGAGGTTTGTTCTCATTTTTGTTGATGATTTCTCACGTTTTACTTGGATCTACTTTCTTAGGCAAAAATCCGAGGTCTTTCAACACCTCAAAGATTTCAAAGCTTTGGTTGAGACACAGTCCGAAAAGAAGATCAAAGTCCTCTGAACTGATAATGGGGGAGAGTATGTGAATCATGAGATCCACAATCTTTTCCATGAGGCAAGGATTCAGTTGCAGCATACATTTCCCTACACTACGCGGCAAAATGGAGTTGTTGAGCAGAAAAACCGATCTCTAAAGGAGATGGCATCTTTCATGTTGCATGCAAAGTCACTACCACGTAGACTATGGGAAGAAGCACTTAACTGTGCAATATACATCCAAAATAGATCTCCCCATAGATCTGTCAAGGATAATACCCCCTATGAGGCTTGGAGCGGCCTCAAACCGAAAGTGACCCACTTTCACATTTTTTATTCTCGTGCATGGGCCCGGATTCCCTCTGAAAAGAGGAAGGCACTTGATCACAGACCACTGAGTGCATTTTTGTTGGATACCCCGATGGTGTGAAGGGATATCGGCTTATTGATCTTTCCTCGGACTGATTCATCATTGAGCGTAGTGTTCAATTTGAGGAAAGTGTCTTGCATGTACCTCAGTAGTCGCATGCAGACACCTTCACTCTTCCACCTGTCAGAGATGATGAGCATGCACATGCTGACTCTTCTTCAGATGAGATTTATGATTCATAGGACTCAGATGATTTAGATTCAAAGTCAATACAGTCAGATGCAGATTCAAAGCATCCAGATGCAGTCGCAGAGCTAGAGCAGAGGCCCAAGTGGGCACAGATTACTCTTCAGGATGCAGGGGATCTTGTTGGTGATCCAGCCGATACTAGGAGGACTCGATCTGATTTTGAGGAGCCTCCTATTGCACTCACTGCCACGGAACCATTTCCTTCCAATCATCTTTTCTTGGTTCAGTCTTTAGATCCACAGTCTTATGGCGAGGTTGTTGGAAATCCCTTTTGGGAATCCTCCATGTAGGAGGAGTACAACTCCCTCCTCGAGAACTAGACTTGGGATCTGGTTCCCCTTCCTTCTGAGAGGAAACTTTTCAGATGCAGATAGGTCTATAGGACCAAGAGCGTGCTGAAATTACTAAGACAACTGAGAGGGGGGGGTGAATCAGTTGTTATTGAGCTTAA
>SNQJ01S0035653.1:56897-78756 GCA_010110895.2 Picea sitchensis
GCCCCCCGTCCAAACTCACATCAGATTAATCACACGGCCCTTAAAAATTCCGGACCCCCCCTCACCATCCGGAACTTAACGAGAGGGGGGGTCCGGAATGGTAGTTTTCAAATACCACCCCCCCTCCACGTGGCACCTTCCTATTCCTGCGGACCCCCCCCAAAAAAAAAAAACCTCTTACCACCTCAGGGGGGGTCCGGAATACCGCTTTTCACCAAAAAAATCACTTTTCCATATTTTTGCCATTTTTTGCCTATTTCACCATGTCTTCGTCCGAGGCCGATTCTGGGAAAACAAGACGGATTTTAAAAATCCAAGAGATTTTTTTTCTTAGCACAGGCTGAAGAACAAAAACCTCTCTCAGTTTTTGCAACGGCGCTACGATCAAGGAGAATCGAAGCCATCTTCGAGGCCCATTTTTCCAGATTCTCAATTTTCCGTTATAGTCCCGATCTTGCAGGAGCTGTTATGGCCAGCTGGGGACGAATTTGGTGAAACCGAAGGAGGTTTTTGTCCAGAACATGCCCATCTACAATAACCTCCTTCAGTTTTTTCCCAGGTGTCATTTTTCAAGATAAAAACACGTCTGTTCGGAACCCTTTTTCGCAGAAAACCGGTCCATCTTTCATGGCAGACAGCTCCAAATTTTGTGGGAGTGGTGGCTATTTTTGGCTGAGGCGGTTAAACCGACTTCCGAAACTTATTGGGATGGTCTATCCTATTTATTCATAGGATTTTAATGTAAAATGGTTCGACCTGTGAGGTTCCTTGCTGGACTGTGGGTTGTGTTTGGCCAGAGAACTTTTTATGTACTCTTTAGATGAATGATCAGTAATAAGACATGCTTTTTACAGGATTCCTGTGCGGATGTGTTCGTGGAGTTATTTATTTGTTGAGTATTTTCCTGTCATCTTTTCATTTTTTGTCAATTCTTATTATCAGGAGAAGAGTAAAAGAGCAGAATTTATTAGCAAATACTCTTCATCTGATCTTGTGATAATCTTTATGTTTTTTTCTGAAAGCCCAGTTTAGGAATTCTTAGCTGCTCCTTTGCTTGGCTTTTTCCTCCCCTTTTTCTTCCTCAAATTGACACCATCAAAACTTAATTCGATCCAACATTGTCGCTACCTTTCCCTGTGAAAGAGCTTTGTTTAGATCTGAGAATGAATCACATATTCAAGTGCAGACCCCATTTGCCCAATGGTCGTCCTTGCTGTTCCAAAACAACCATTTAAAAACCCCACCCCACACTTGCATAACTAGCCTAATACCTATCAAAACAAAGCTATATCAGACAGAGAGATCCCTCTCTGAGTCTTGGAGGGCTAGATCTAAGGCTCGAAGTGGTTTTGATGTTGCCTCTGTGACTGCCTCATAGCCTTGGGCAAATTACAGAGCGCTAACAGGCACTTCGTGAGTTTATAAACTTCATCTGATCGTCGGTTGAAATCTCCATAGATCTGATGGTCTAGATCTTATCGCGATCTCGCATCTCGCGAGTTTGGAGGTTATGTTTCTTGCCTCTCCAATTCGTGATAGGCGAAGCTCTGAGATGGAGTCGGATCAACGGTTCAGATCACACCTTGATCTGACGGCGACGATTAAATCACGATTTCGCATCTCGCGAGTTCGGTGGTTATGTTTCATGCCTCTCCAAGTCATGATAGGCGAAGCTCTGAGATGGAGCTCATATCAACGGTCCAGAACAAACCTCGAACTGATGGGTGCGATTAAATCATGATTTCAGCGTTTATGTTTCTTGCCTCCCCATGTCGCGATTCGCGAAACTCTGAAATGGAGTGGGTTCAACGGTCCACGATCTTGATAAATCTACGGTCCAGATCTTATCGTGAATTCACATCTCATGATTCCTTCGATGGAAGTTCTTGTCACTCCAATTCGTGATAGGTGAAACTCCGAATTAGAGCTTAGATGAACGGTCCACGTCTTTTGGTGTATTGACGGTCAGAATCTTTTCGTGATTTCGCAAACTCGCTTCACCTTGCACTTTTAAAGATCGTGCATATTCTCCTGGATCCTACGATGGTTGATCCTCGCGCTCGGATCTAACACCTGAGATCTATTCTCCATATATGCATGCTCTTCTTGTCTATATTGAGATCTGACAATCATTGGGAATTCTGAATTGTTGATCCAATGACGATCACTATTGCTACTGATCATGCTGATCTTTGTCATCACTATTCTTGCCAACAATCCTTTGCACGCTTATTTGAATCTTCTCTGTAGCGTCTATCTTCATTGTTGTACTTGCCATCAATGAAAATCATTTGTTGTCTATTAAATATTTACCAATAGAGCACGGAAAATGGACAGATCAGCAGATACAAAGCTAGGCTTGTCACCAAAGGATTTCAGCAGGTTCATGGTATTGACTATGACAAGACCTTCACTCCAATAGCGAAGATGGATTCCATACGATTGGCACTTTCCATTGTGGCAGCCAAGGGATGGGAAGTCCATCAGATGGATGTGAAGAATGCATTTCTTCATGGTGATATCTCTGAGGAGATATACATGGAGCAGCCCTAGGGATTTATGCAGGACTCGTCTTTGGTCTGTCAACTGAAGAAGTCACTTTATGGCCTCAAGCAGGCTCCGAGGGCATGGTATGCCAAGATGGAATCCTACCTGTTGTCACAGAGCTTTGTATGTTGTAAATCAGACCCAGATGTATACATGCTCAGGAGGGATGATTCACTTCTACTTTTAGTTCTATATGTCGATGATTTGTTGATCACCGGTTGCTCGACTTCAGCAATAGTTGCAGTCAAGAGGATTCTTCATGATAGGTTTTTGATGACAGACACGGGTCCACTACACTTCTTTCTTGGACTTGAGATCAGTTAGAATGCATCAGGCATCAAACTGTCTCAAGCCAATTATGCACGAGATCTCCTTGAGAGATTTCACATGACAGACTACAAGTCTGCTCCGACTACTTTCCTATCAGGAGTCAAACTTGAGGATAGCAGGGAGACTCCACTGGTTGACAACACACTGTACAGACAACTAGTGGGGATCTTGTTGTATCTCACACACTCCATAAAAGACCTCTCATATGCAATTGGCATAGTTTCCAGGTTCATGCAGGAGCCACATGAGCTACATTGGAAAGATGCAAAGTGTATCCTTCGATACGTATAGGGCACCATCACATTTGGGATTCATTATGTAGCAGAATCTACATTAGATCTCATTGGGTTTACTGATTCTGACTGGGTTGGCGATAGCATTGATCGCAAGTCCACATCTGGTTACTCACTAAGTCTTGGTTCCGGGCCTATCTGTTGGTCGAGCAAGAAGCAAGATGCCATTGCTCTATCTTCAGCCGAGGCAGAGTACATAGGGGTAGTTAACATAACCATTCAGGCTATGTGGCTACAACATTTTCTCACTGAGTTGGGCATTTAGTTTCATCGGCCGATCGTCATCTGGTGTGACAACCAGAGAACTCTGAAGTTCTACAGAGATCCAATTCAGAGGCAGTGGATGAAGCACATCGAGATCCACATGCACTACATCCAGGACTTGGTACACAAGGGGATCATCGACTTACATTTCTGTCCTTCAGCAAAATAGACGGCAGACATTTTCACCAAGACCTTCACTAAGCAGAAATTCCATTTTCTGCGAGGTCGTCTTGGAGTGAAGGACACAGTTTCCTAGCAACTGTAGTTCTTCTTTTTTACATACATTGTACCTTGAGGGGGGGGGTTCCCATGAGGTTTTCCCTCTTTCCTCACTTTATTTTCAGTGTATATTTTGTACTTGGGTACCTAACATGGCCTCGTTGTTGGGACCCAATCTTTATTTTCACCATAGTGATGTTCAGGGGGGTGTTGGAGTTACTTCACACACACCTAGGATTTATTTTTCCTAAGGTTTTTATTTGTTTATTATTCATAATTAGTCATTATCTAGTCTCCTATATTTTAGGAGAGAATATTCCACCTGGAGAATATTATCTTTCAGTTCACACTTCAGTTTGAATAGTTGAGTTGAGTTTAGATGTTTCATTGGGATCATCACCATGCAACATTGGGATCATCACCATGCTAATTAGACCTTGCCTTGGTATCATCACCAAAGTGGAGCATTAGCCTTGATTCCTAGAGTTAACTCCTCACTACTTTCTATTCAGTCATTTAATTGAAGACTAGTTGACTAGTTAACTCAACTAGGTGGCAGTTCACTCCCGTAACTACCTGAGAAACTAGAATAGGTGGCAGTTCACTCCCGTAATTGTTGGTGTGTGTCCAGATCACTCTAGACCACCACTACGGCGACTTGGTTCACCTCAAGTCAAACTCATTGAGTTATACATAGTATATCATGTGTAAATTATTCATTATTCACAATGGTTAATGAGAATTCTTTCCATTCTTTCTCTCCTTCTTCTTCTTTTTCCAATTCTCTCTGCAAATGTGTGTATCATTGTTTAGCTAGATCTATTATGTGCAGGTAAACACATTTACATTTAGCACCATGGTATTGACTCCATTTTTCGATGATGTCTCACCTACAGTGAAGTTGAGAAATCTTTGAATGATTGTCACTCTAGAGCATGTGACGGTCATAGGGTTGGGTATGCCACTGCCCAAAATATCTTACGAGCTGGTTATTTTTGGCCTTCACTATTTAAGGATTGCATTACTATCATCCAGAAATTCCACGCTTGTTAAACTTATAATCATAAGATCTGATCTCATCCCACTCCTCTTCACCTTGTAATTTATGTTGGTCCATTCACTAAATGGGGCATTGACTTCATGACATGTAACCCTCACTCGTCCAGGGGTCATGGATATATTATTGTAGTTGTGGATTATTTCACTAAATGGGCCGAGGCGATGCCTACATTTGATAACACCGGGAGAACTGTAGCATTGCTCATATTCAATCATTTCATTACTCGTTTTGGTGTCCCTCAAGACATCGTTACTGATCACGGTAGTCATTTTCGAAATTTTATGATGTCTGAACTTACTAAATCATTGGGTCTTTGGCATGAAAACTCAACCCCCTATTATCCACATGACAATGGCAAGGTTGAAGCAATCAACAAAGTTCTCACTACTATGCTTCGACGGATGATAGGAATTCATAAGACGAATTGTCACACGATGTTTTTCTCAGCATTATGGGCCTATCAAACATCTGTTAAGTCTTCCACGATATTCACGCCTTTCCAGGTAGTATATGGTATCAAAGCAATTTTTCTAATTGAACGTGAGATACCATCTTTGAAACTAGTCGTTGAACTTCTCCTTAACACCTCTGCTAAAGAGGAACGTCTATTGTACTTGATGCAATTAGATGAAACCTGTCATGATGTCGCCTTAGTTGTTGAAACTCAGAATAAAGTGTTAAATCCCAATACAACAAGCATGTCAAACCACATGTTTTTTCTGAATGTGATCTAGTTATTCTTTACGAGCAAGATCATGATTTGATAGGGGCCGATAAATTTGAGCCCATGTGGCGGGGTCCTTATATTGTCAAATGAGTGTTGGAGAAGGGAGATTATGACATAGTAGATTATGATGGAATTCCATCTTTGAGTGAACCTAGAAATGGGATTTACTTAAAGAAGTACTATGCTTAAATAATTTTTACATGAGTGCTTGTACTTTAGTGTATCATACTCTTATTTTCTTTTTCGTTGTTTGGTTTCACCCTTCATCTACTTACCTTGCATTGTGCTTGGTTTTCAGATGTTAGTGTCTTCGCTACCCTACCTTGGCTTCGTTGATGGCGCTAGTCATAGTAGTCAGAACTTAGCGTCAGTTTATTGGAAAATCTATGTACCTACAGATGAAATGATTAGTCTACATGGTGTTTCCCTTGGTTGTGCAACTAATAATATCGCAGAATACAGTGCAGTCATCGAATTATTGACCGATACACTAGTACATCTGGGTCAAATTCCGACTGTGTGTTCGACGCAATTGCCACTTTATATTGTCGGGAGGATGACAAACAACAGACCCCCTCAAACGTCGTTTCACATGATGTCTCTTTTCCAACGACATAGATATCATCTTTATTGTGATGTTTCATCCGGACACGTGTCATCTCAGATTTGACTGTACAAACCCCAGATTTGATGTCGCTCTTACCACATCCAAGACGTCTCTCTTGCCACCTCCAATATATCTCTCTTGCCACTTCCCAAACGTCTCTATTGCCACGTCTTGGAGGTGGCAAGAGATATGTCTTGGAGGTGGAGAGAGAGACGTCTTGAACGTGGAAAGAGCGGCATCTGGGAGGTGGCAAGAGAGATGTCTTGGAGGTGGCAAGAGTGACGTTAAGAGGTATCAACTCCGATGTGGTTTCTATGGGAGAGACACTCTTGGAGGTGGCAAGAGTGACGTCATGGAGGTGGCAAGAGAGACATCCTAGAGGTGGCAAGAGCGACGTCCTGGAGGTGGAAAGAGAGACATCTTGGAGGTGGAAAGAGAGACGTACTAGAGGTGGAAAGAGAGACGTCTTGGAGGTGGCAAGAGAGACGTGATGAGGTATCAGCTCCGACGCGGTTTCTATGGGAGTGACACTCCAAGACGTCGCAATAGCGAATGTGTTGTAGGTATTTAAAAAAAAAATACAATATCAATAGTGAGAGGGACAAGTACATTAACCTTTGCTAAGATACTAGCCATATCAATATTTAAATCTATATGATCGGTCTTAGGCAAGGTTGGTTGAGGAGGACTAAATTCCAATGGTAAAGGGGGTCTTGTCTAATGAGGTTTAGGATCACTAGGATATGTCTCAGGCGTGTTATCACACGAACTCTCAATTGTTGAGATAAAGTACGAAAGCTAAAGTGAAATCATGTGTAACATACAGGGAAGACCCCTACCACCTCACCAACCCTCTTTCACTTCAAGACAACTTTCCTCCGACTGAAAGGGGTTTCCCTCAATTAAGATTATGAGGACTTAAGGCAAGGAATCTCAATGTGGAGAGTGAAGTCTGAGAAAAATGTGTTTGGGTAGCTTTAGACTATTGAAGAAAGTACTTGGAGGTCTCAAGATCAATGTCTTTTCATTGGGCATATGGAGTTAATCTAGCGCTTAAATGGAGACCGAGGGAAAAATAAGACTTGAAATTCTATCATAGGATTATCACCTCATAATCCTAGATCAACCTCCTAGGAGAGAAAACCCTAGATTTTATCCCCTCATAAACACTAGGTGTCGTCCTATCCCTTCAAGAGCTACTAGCACAAGATCAAGACAACTATGTTTTAAACCCTAGGGGGATAGCCACTTCTAACCCCTATAACTAAACCCTAGCCAAGAAAATCATTAAGGGGATATCCACTCCTAACCATTAAGGAAAACCTTGAATGCTTCAATGAGTTAAGATGGATAAAACAAGGGAAGGGTATGATCACTCTCAATCCTTCCTTAGGGTTTCAAGATTGTTCAAGGAGACAAAGTTAACATGCAACTATTACTCTAATAGAGAATTCACCAAGATATCCTAAGAAACATCACATGCAACATAATGAAAACGCTTAAGCTAAGGTACATAACATTAAGAAAACCCATTTTCACAAAACATCCACCAAAAATAAAGAGAAAACATCCACTAGATCAATCTCCAAAAAATGCGCCTAAGTATAACACAAGATGATTCAAAAAAAAAATCTCAAATGAGGGGAAAAGAGGGGATTTGGTGCAACATCCAACCTCCAAAGGCCCTTCAATTGTCTCTTTTATGCTCAAAATCAACTATACAATCTTCAATTGTTCTTCAATTGGGATATGGTTTCCTTCACCAAGCGTGTAAGAAAGATCCAACATCTTCCTTCACGTGTGGGAATGTGGGATTCAAAATGAGATAACATCGTATCACAATCAAGAGCCCACAAAGTCGTCCAAGGAATCACCTTCTTTACCAATTATGAAAACAAAGAACCATTATCCATTTACACATGGGCGTAAGAGATTCAACACAAACACATAACCTTCCTTAAGGGGTTGGCCCTAAATTTCTCTTCCACATGAAACCCTAGTCCATATGTAAGTTGTTATAAGAGATGTATGTAATAGAACAGTTCTTAATTGAACATGTGTTCAAAGACACTGAAGATGAATAATTATTGAAGACTACTATGGAAGTTAATGATGATAAAGCCAGAAGGACTTGGCAAAAACATGGCAGACAATCTGAAGACAAAAGGAAATTGCAGATTGCAAAAGAAGGAATAGAAAAGAGGCATGAAGATAGCCTTATGTTAGGATCAAACAAGGGTATATATACAATGCAAACACTTGCGGTAATGGGATTATCTCTTCAAATTGTATTCAGTGATTATGAACCTGTATTGATAGTTAATGGGCAGGAAATGTTATTGAAAAGACATAAATGAGCACTAATGGGAAGGACTCTTAGTAAAGGTTGCATTATGGAAGATGGTAGAACAAAGATTCATAAGGAGAATTCAGTCCAAGGAGGTACAGCTAGTCCAGTAGCACTTAAGACTTCAAAAAATGGCAGTCTCTATGGCCTCTTACTCCATGAAAATAACTTCCACTCTAGTGAAACAAGGTTTCCTTTTCTAGTGAAACAAGGTCTCCTTTCTCAGTGACGATCAATACAAGAATTGGGCTCTACGATGTTGTTTCCATAGAGACTAGTTATAATATTTGTATATCTAAGTTTTCACTACTTTGTTCTCAGGTCTCAGCCCCGTTATGAACTACTCTTCCATAATAACTACTATAATCCAAAGAACTGGGATGTATACAATACTTACCCGCTCTATCACCCTCTAATTGCCATTATATATATATATATATATATACGAGAGCTTCGCGGGGACTACTCAATTTGATGACGACAGACGATCCGCCTATAGGGGGTTTACTGCATAAGTCTCCTGCAGAGGGTGGGTACCCCAATGAATATAATATGATCATCTCCACACAACATAGGGATTAGCATGCTTTCGGGAAGAACATGAAATAGTGAAAGATCCAGCATGCAAGACATGGCGATCATGAGAAATTCACGAATTGGAAATGTTATAACATACTCTTTCCCATAACTTTTTGTACTGGACCAACCTACTGAAATGCGAATAGGGATTAAAAATGTGGTCAATACCACATAGAATGGGGGGATATATGGTAGGCGTGAAATCTGACTATATGATTCCCTCAATCGATCAATCAAGCCAATTAGAGAAACAATTGGGCCAGACAAGCAAGAGGCGTGTGTGTTTCCCTAACCATGAGGAAGAGCGGAAACCTTACTATATTTGGCCCCCTTTCAACCTTCAATAAAGTAGTTCCTGTTCACACAGGGGCAGACCCAGGGTTCACTCCAAGAGTGCGCCAACAAGCCCTAGCTACTGGCCCTTTCAGCAACACCTGCAAAGCAGATGTAGTCTCACCCGAAGCAGCTAAGAGGGGAGTTGCAAGACATAGATGTCTACAACCAGGGGAATATCAAGTGGAACTAATACAACAATAATGCAGCATTCATATATCTCTTATAACCTATATATACTCTGCACAGCTATAAATCTGATCTAACACAATAATGCAAATAATTGTATAACAATGACAGAGATCCAAGCATCAATCACACATACGACACAAAATATATGTGGTTCACCCTCTCTCTAGGGCTACGTCCACAGAACTGTGCTTATGATATATTAAGATAAATCTTATAATTCTGATCTACGCTCTTAGTTGGCATATCTTCTCTCTTCTTCTCTATGTCTCCCACCTTCCTGTGCACCTAGCTACAAGACTTGATCTTCGCACCCAGCTGAAGATATTACAATACCAGAAGGCTCTCACTCTCAGCACTCCTCTCTCTCATAGTACAATAATCTCTCAACCAATAACAATCAATATCAATACCCAACACTAGTACCGACCCGAACTAGGTCCTCTTGACCTCTATTTATACATTATAGTCCCTCACCAACAGCCTTAGTTTGAAACCTAGGTGTCAAAACCCTAATTACCTAAAACCCTAGGTCAACTTGACCCGCCTTTTCAGGGCTTTGCCATCCTATCTTTCCTCCCTTCTCGTGTAGTTCTCCAAATCATCCAATGGTGTATTTCTCTACTTGCTGAGTTGTCCTCGATCCATCTTCCTTGTTGATCTGTCATCCTAGATCTCCTCATTCAACAACTTTCCTTTTCGTAATTCGCTCCGGATTTTATGCTCTTTTGCTTACTTCGACCCCATGGAAGTCATTGTGTTTCCTGTGCAGTTCGTGTTTGACCTTTTCTTCCTCGATCTTCGCTTCCTTCCATAACCAAGGGCCAACAAGCCCCCAACACTCACTTGTGCCTCATCCCGAGGCACTTCAGATCTGATCCTTCCATTTCACTTCAACTTTGGACTGCACAGTGAAGCCTTTTCTTTCTGCTTTATGCCTCCTTCCCATCCTTGTGCAGACTGTCTTTTCTATGTCTAGTACCTATTTTCAACTCCACCTGCTACCTAGACCCTTTTCTCCTTTCTTTTACTGAGATCTGCGAAGCAACTGGTTGTCATAATACAACTTCAGCAGACTCCCATTCACTAATCCTTCTTTCCATTCTCCCTTCAATGTCTTTAGTTGCACAGCTCCTCCTTCTGTAACATAGGTGATCTCATATGGTCCAATCCAATGCATTCTGAACTTTTCTGGATGTCTTTAAAATTTACTATCATACACCAGTACTAAATCACCTTGCTTAAATGCCTTCTTCTTGATGTGTCTATCATGATAGGCCTTCTCTCTTTCCTTCTGTACCTGTTGATGGAATCATGCAATAAATATGTCTTCTTCTAGTTCAACTAGCTAGGAAAGCCTCTCACGAACAATGCCAGTATCATCCATGTATGTAAATGCAACAATTCTTAAGCTTGGTACCAAGTACTCCATCAGGACAATAGCTTTGAGGCCATAAACCAACTTGAAAGGGGTCTACATTGTTAATTTCTTGCAAGTGGTTCTATAAGCCCAGAGTACTGCTGGTACTCTTAAATTCCAGTCATCCCTTTTCACACTGCAAATATTTGTCAATGTTGTCTCCAAGATTTTGTTGAATGCTTCAACCGTTCCATTTGCTTGTGGATGGTAAGGTGTACTCTTCTGATGGTGAACTACAAATTCTTCAGTCAGGGCTTCAACTATCTTTTTGATGAAATGAGTGCCTTGATCTCTCATAAGGGTCTCAGCACATCCAAACCCGGTTATTATGTCATCAAATATAAAACGTGCAGTTGTAGTTGCATTACAGTCCTTGACTGCTCTTGCTTCAACCCATATAGTCAGGTATTTTGTCACAGTGATGACGTACCTTGCTCCTATGCACTTTCCTGGTGGGTTTATAGGTCCCACGAAGTTAATGGCCCACTTTTCAAATGATTTTAGGTTCATCCGCGGTGCTAGTGGCATTTCATCTCTTTGGGATGGTTTTCCAACTCTCTGGCATACATCACAAGCTCTAGTATACTCTTTAGCATCTATGTGTAAAGTAGGCCACCAAAGGCCAGCTCGCAGAACCTTCTACGCAGTTTCTTTCCCTGCATAATTTCCTCCTACAATGCCTTCATGAGCTTTTGCAAGGATCAGTGAGTGCTCTACCTCCATCACACATCTTCTTAGTATCTCATCAGGTCCCATATTATATAGCTGACCAACTATCAGTGAAAAGTTTGCAACGCACACCACTAGTTGTTTCTTCTGGGAAATTGTATACTCACTTAGAGCCATTCATGTTGATAGGAATTGGACTATGTCTGTGAAGTGGTCATCCATCTTCCTAATGGTGAGCAGTTGTGCATCCGGTAGTGTATACTCCATACTGGTGGGTTCTTCACCATGTTCCAACCTCGAAAGGTGGTTGGGTACCTTGTTCATTCTTCCTTTCTTAACTATGATCTCAAAATCACATTCTTGAAACAGGAGAAGTCATCTGCATGTTCGCCCCCCAAACACTATCTTGTTGACTAGGTACTTCAAAGCAAAGTGATAAATAAACATTTTAAAGTGTCCTCCTAGTAAGTAATGGCGGAATTTTTGCAGCGCATACACCATGGCTAATCCTTCTCTCTCTGTAGTAGTGTAATTGATTTCAGCTTTAGATAGCTTTCTGCTGGCAAATGATAATGGATGGTCGATCTCCCCTTCTCCAGGTTGTGCAAATACTACTCCTAATGAAATAGAAGACACATCGACATGCACATGAAATTCTCTGCTCCAGTCTGGAAAGACCAAAATGGGCACAGTCACCCTCTTTTGTTTCAGTGTGTTGAGGCTCTGCTGGCATTCGACTGCCCAACCAAACTGACAATCTTTCTTTAATAACTTCTCCATTGGCACAGTAATCTGAGCATATCCTTTGATAAATTTCTTGTAATAGCCAGTATGTCCTAGCGCAGTGCGCAGTTGTTTGACTGAAGTAGGAGGCGATAAGTCGACTATAATTGCAATTTTTGATGGATCAACCAATAAGCCTTGATTGCATACAATATGTCCTAATAATACTCCAAAAGGTGAGAAGAAGATGCACTTCTTCAAATTTAAAGCAATTTGACACTGCCTTCATTTGTCCAACATTAGTCTTAGACATTCAATATGATTTTTCAACAAACTAAAAACAGTCCAGTCATCAAAATAGGATTCTAAAAACTTATGCAAAAATTCTTGAACGCTTCTACCACCACCCTGGAGAAGATGGCTGGGGCATTCTTCAGTCCAAATGGCATCACTGTGTATTGGTACGATCCCCATTCTGTGGAAAATGTGGTCTTTTGGCAGTCCTCCTTGGCAATCCAGATTTGATGGTATCCTGAAAACCCATCTGTAAAAGAATACACCTCTTGGCGTCCCACATTATCCAACACTTCGTCTGTGAAAGGTGTAGGGAAAGGATCATGCAAAGAAGCATCATTCAGCTTCTTGATATCTACGCATATCCTGATCTCGCCTGTCTTCTTGTCTTCCACCACCATAGGGTTGATCCACTCTGACTCTTCAACGGGTTCAATAATCCCTGCTTCTAACATTTTGTCGAGCTCAATATTCACTTTTTCCTTATATTTCGGGTTCAATCTGTAGGGTCTTTGCTTAACTATCTTCGCATCTGGTTTCAAAGGTATTCTCATCCCTCCCATAGGTCCTTTGATACCCTTCATATCAGTGAACTTGGTCGGAAACAAGTCCTGATACTCATGCAGTAATTCTGTAATTTTGTTAATGGTAGCAGCATCCCAGTAATCTCCGACATTGGCAAGCTTCGGTGTCTCCTCTGTCCCAATATTCAATTTCTTTATCTTGATCGGTTGTCCAATGAATGGCATCTCAACTCCTAGTCCTTCCACATCACTGTGGCCTTTTGTCTCAGCAATGTTTAGCTTCCACGGATCATCATTTGCGTCGGCATTAATGTTGTAACATCCTTGTAGTTTCTAGAATGGCGTAGTCCATTTGTCCTCTTCTCACTCCAAAGGGAGGCTAGATGCCTCCTTAAATACTTTCTACCTCACAATCTGTAGTGCTTGATCTACTGAAGGAAATTCACTTTCAAACAAAAAGGTGGTTACAAAATTCAGAAGCATACCTTCCTAATCTGCAGTGATGAGGCGCAGCTCCGCTTGAAGGTACCAGTTAATAGGGGTAGTGTCCAGCATGTTAATGAATCTATGTACCCATTGTTCTCAATGAATTTCACTCTAGGCTTCTTCGCAACTTCGCACATGGTCCTTTGGGAAGCTTTGACCTGTGTACCTCACTTCGCAGCTTCCTACTTGTGTTGAGAACAGTGTTGTCATCAAGGTTTGGCATTGTGTTCAGTATATAATATTGCTTTTGTGCGTCCCCCACCATCTTGCTAGTGTAGCTTTCAGGGCCTCATCCATATCCAACAGCCTTTGTTGTGTTGGTACACTTGTTTCAAAATCTGAGAGGAAGGTTTCTAGAGGGTTCAGACCATCAAAGGTAGGAAAGTGACTTATTGTTGTACCAATCCAAGGAACTTCTTTAGTCAGTCGAGCACATCTCCTTGTGGATACTTCATACATCTAGTTCTGCCAGTTCTCCAGCGCTTCTTCTGAATCTGATGAACACGTGATGTCACTTCACCAACTTAGATTTCCATCGGCATTAGGGTTGATATAATCATGTTGTCTGGCTGTTAATTTATATATGTTTTCCAGCTCATATGTGTGGTATTATTCTCTGATGGGTGTTGTATATCATGGACCCTCATCTAGATCTAAGGGTGCAATGACCCTAAGTCCAGCTCTTTCAAATTTCATGCGTCTTTTCTTTAAATCAACAACAGTAGAATTTTTGAAGGCCCAATCAATTCCTAGCAATGCAGGGTAAGGGCAACTATCATCAACAATTTCAATTACCTCAAAATCTGCAAAGATCCTAACTTCGTCAATGTCCATAGGTACATTCTCCAATCGTCCAAATGGGCTGATAGCTTGCTCATTAGCGATTCTAAGACTGATAGGGAAATAGATCAACTTCGGTTTTCCCATTAGTGCCCAAGTTTTCTTCGTCATGACATTGACCTCCGACCCTAAGTCGAGAACCACATAGTCTATATCATACTCTCCTATTTGAGCATTCAAATGTAATTCTTTGTTTGTTCTTCTCTTCTTACCAATATGGTGTACTACCCTGTTCATTAAGGGGTCTACCTTTCCTAGCTCATACTGCCTGATTAGGTTCTGTAACTCTTGCACAACATTCTCATCCCGAATTAACTTAAGACAAGTGTACAAAAATTCGATGAGTTTACTTACCTCTTTTCCTTCTTCCGGTGAAGCTGATTGATCAAATGCCTGAGGCATTCCATACTCTTTTACTTCTGGTCACATTTTAGATGAGGATCCTTGGTCCCCTTTGAACTCCTATCTTTCCTCTTCGAAGATTTGTCTTTCTTTCCTTGCATCAAAATCCTGAGTCTTCTCCACATCTTTCCTGATACGTGACTCTTCTGCGATATTTCTTTGGATTGTTCTATCTTCTCCTGTAGCAGCGCCTCCTCGAGTAATAACAATGAATCTAGGCTCTGTTCCACGTGGTTTGGAATATATCAGTTGCACTTGTGGGTTCTGTTGGGGTCCTCGTCTTTCCTTAAGATTATCCAGTAGCACAAAGCATTCTTCTATGACATGCTCGAAAGAGTTACAATAACTTCAGGTTGTGCAAGGATTCTAAAAATCCCTTGCCAAGTGTTCTGGCTAGGCTCATTTATAATAGATTATTTGTCCTCGACCTCAGCCCATACCTCCTCCTCATCCTTGTCCTTTGTATCCACCATGAGGATTGAAGTTTCCTCTCCCTGGAGAGTTGTACTACAGAGTATTTCCTTCTTGCTATACTTCGCCTTGAATCTTGTATATGTCCCTCAACCTCTCATGCATGAGATCATAAGCTCTACAATATCGATCATCATGCCCCACTGATTTACAGAATTTTCAATACAAGTTTGTTGGTGTCTGGACATAGTTCTGCATGTAATAGCACTCACCTGGGTGATGCCTATTTCTGCATACATCGCACCAGGGCAGGTTAACTTGCTTCAAGGGGATCGGCGCTCCTAAGGCCAAATACTCATGAAATAAGGGACAGTGTTCCTTATCATGACCTTTGGATATGAATATTACACACCAGATATATTCTCTTTTGTCCCTCCCCTTGTCCTTCTTCATATCCTCTACCTGCAGAGACAAACTAGTCAGTTGGCTCAAGATCTGGCTCATGCCTGAGCTAGATTCTCCCATAGGTGTCGATTCAAGCTTCATGGTGATCTCCAAAGCTTCTGCCTACGATGCAATCTTATGTTGCATCAAAGGGACTCTGTTGTGTGGTAATAGCACCATGATGAACCATTCTTTGTTCTATTCATCGGGGATCTGAAAAGTTAATCGACCTATTAGGGTCTTGAATCTCTAGTCGAACTCCCAAACAGGTTCTTCTACCTTTTGTTTGATCTCTTTTATCTCTATAATACATTGTGACTCTGAATTAGGTTTCTTAAACTCTGCAATCAGTGCATTCTTGATCTCGTTTAGTGGCTTAGGTTGCGCCAATCCTTGGACAAGTTTCATGTACCAGCTTAGCACGCAGTCCCTTAGCGTAGTGATGAAATGGGTTCTCTTGATGGCTTCGTCGATGATACTTTTAATATTCCACATGGCCTCACATAGGAACCAGTGTTGATCGATATCCTTAGATCCATCTCCCCTGAAGATAGGGAGCCTCATCTCATCTGCCATAGATTTCCCTAGGCTTCCTGTCTGAGTATAGGCTGAGTTTCTAGTAACAACACTCTAAAGACTCTGGTGGTTCTGGCTATTCTGGATGCTTGGTGCTATTGAAACAAAAGGAGGGTTAATGTTACTTACTTTAGTAATCTACGTAGTTCCTGAGGTTTCTGGCTCACTTTGGCGAAGTTCTTCAGCTTCCCCTTCTTCCATTCTGGTGGGTTCTGAATGTTCTTCTTCGGTTAGATCTACCTCTTCTCCACTGTAGAAACCCTCTTCTCCATAGTTTTGCTTAAACAGGTTCTCAAGGTGAACCCCTAAGAATACTCTTCCACTGCACATATGTCCAGCTTTTGTGTCATTGTCATTGTCTGAATTTCTAAACATTATCCTTTTCAGGTCCAACCAATCTACTATATCTTCAAGACGTTCTTTTCATGCAACAACATCTTTATTCTCAGCTTCAGAAAGTGAAAAAAAATTCCTCTGAGTTCTTTGAAAAAGTATCTCTCAGATTGGCTATATGATTCTACCCTATCAACAGAAAATTCGATGATATACCCTCCAATGGTATATCAAACCAATGATCTACTTCTCTGGATACAACGTTGTCAACTCTCTTGACCTTCTGGATCAGTGTTGGTGTCCAAACCAAAGGAGGTCTAGATCTGATCTCGAACTAGGTATCGGCTAACCTAGCCACCCACTTAAACAACTCCTGGTCGATTCCTCCAAAGAAGATCTCGTGAATGTCGATGAAGATGTATCTTTGTAGCCAATATTCAGTACTTAGTTTAGGGTTCTTGTTCTAGGCTTCAGTGAAGTCCCTCTCTTGATCCTCTATCCACTTTTGAATCTCTGTCTTCGATGGGAACCACCTTGAAATTACCTTAAAAAGATTTTGGTCCCGGCAACAGAACCATTTGTTGGCACAGGGGCAGACCCAGGGTTCACTCCAAGAGCACACCAACAAGCCCTAGCTACTAGCCCTTTCGACAACACCTGCGAAGTAGATGTAGTCTCACTCGAAGCAGCTAAGAGGGGGGTTGTAGGACAAATATGTCTACAACCAAGGGAATATCAAGTGGAACTAATACAACAATAATGCAGCATTCATATATCTCTTATCGGCTAGATCTACTCTGTGCAGCTATAAATATGATCTAACACAATAATGCAAATAACAGTATAACAATGACAGAGATCTAGGCATCAATCACACATACGACACAAAATATACGTGGTTCACCCTCTCTCTAGGGCTACGTCCACGGAACTGTGCTTATGATATATTAAGATAAATCTTACAGTTCTAATCTACACTCTTAGTCAGCAGATCTTCTCACTTATTCTCTATGTCTCCCACCTTCCTGCCCACCCAGTTGAAGATCTTACAATACCAAAAGGATCTCACTCTCAAAACTCCTCTCTCTCACAGCACAATAGTCTCTCAACCAATAACAATCAATATCAATACCCAACACTAGTACCGACCCGACCTAGGTCCTCTTGACCTCTATTTATACATTAAATTCCCTCACCGACAGCCTTAGGTCGAAACCTAGGTGTCAAAAACCTAATTACCCAAAACCCTAGGTGTCTAAAACCCTAGGTCAACTTGACCCACATTTTCAGGGCTTCGCCAGCTTGTCTTTCCTCCCTTCTTGTGTGGTGCTCCAAAGCATCCAATGGTGGCTTTCTATGCTTTCTGAGTTGTCCTCGATCCATCTTCCTTGTTGATCTGTCATCCTCGATATCCTCATCCAACGGCTTTCTTTTCCGTACTCTGCTCCATCTTTTCATCTCTTTTGCTTACTTTGACCCAGTGACAGTCACTGTGTCTCCCGCGCAGTTCGTGTTTGACCTTTTCTTCCTCAATCTTTGCTTCCTTCCATAACCAAGGGCCAACAATGCCCTATCATTCATTGACAGACCAAACTATGGAAGGCAAGACGTGCAATGGAGGGGGACCAAAAGGGAACTCCTTCCTTTAGGGGTGGGGGCGACCATCTCTGATTTAAGATCAGTATCCTATTCATTTGAAGAAGATGTTTCAAGTAGTATCGTGCGACATGACATCTCCCTCCGATTGGACCTACCTGTTGAATGGATCTGACTCCATAGACTAAGAGTAGGTGGGTGGAAGGTGGAGCAAAAACATGCACGATGGTTTACCGTTCAAGTGAGTTCGCGTCGGTGTTGGATAAAGGAGGAGAGGAGTGTGGCTTCTATCTGCAGCCATCTGTATGTTATCATGCCTGCCAGTTTGTGAGATATCGATCATCGAGTGACTAACGTCTTCTTTGTTCGAGTTGTCTCTGAGCAATATTGATTTCTAGTTAGCGGTTACTGGTGCTCCCAACTGGATTTATGAACAATGTAATCACTCGTACTAAGTGCATTAATGACAATGTGTTACCCATAACTATTAAGATCATGGTTACATATGATTGTATACACCTATGTTTATCAGAGCCTCTTGATTACAGTATCTTTAATCAATGGTGTTCATTATACATAATACGTATAAGTTATCTCATTATCCATGGTAACAATTATTATAAGCACACTACTCAATCAATCTTGTATCACTTAAGTTGAATCCAATCATGTTAGTAATTAGGGTTATTACGTATAACACTAGTAATGGTATAGCCCTATCTATGTTTGTTTCCCATTTTATTACTATGGTGTTAATTAGGGAGATACGATAAGGTTATGTAACTAATCATAAGCGTTTACCTATTATAGATACATACACCACCATATACATTTCATTGAATATATAGAGCATCACATTTATTAGGGAACAAAGGTATCATGATTAGTCAGATAGAGACTTGTATCACAATTATGAATATTAACCATGCAAGTGGTAGTAACCATTCTTACTTATCACTTTAATAGAGGTTTCTTTATTACAATATTACTTAAGATGGAGAAGAACCATAGCTTAGTATAACACTTGTATAGGCTGTAAACATTATTGTACCATATTCTATCTTAATGGGAATGATACTATAACTAGGATCACACACAATTTGATGTTGGAATATTGTGAATCCCATAAAGGTTACTGCTAGCTAAACACTAGAATCTTAGTAATACATGAGACATCATGTTGTTATTATATATGAATAGTAAAATCTTGTAGAGTCCATATTCATTATGGTTATTACGATACCCTTATTTGCATAATAAATCTTAGTTCACAATCCTAACCTAATTAGTTACATTAAGTTAATAAGAAAAAGTAAGCATCATACTAGTTGAATAGAGTAATCAAGCTTCCTGATTAGACTAGTGACAATAGATCAGATTATCATGGAGACTATTGGTAACACGTAAACCAGACTTATGGAGATCAAGTATCCACTAATTATGTAAACATTGTGGAATAGAGCTAATTAGAGTAGTGTGAAAGAGCTTAAAGAACTTGCTTGTACTTTATACCTTACTTCATGTGAACAAACGACTGTACTAATTAGCGAGATATAAGTGTGATTAAACTCCATAGAAGCCAATCAAGCTGAGTAATAAACACCAGTATTACGTGATTTACATGAAGTTCATATTGATTACAACTCTTTACCTCTTTAAACTAGTAATAAGGGTATACATACTAGTAATTGTTATGGAAACACGGACCTGTAGTAAGCTTGTTAGACTAGTGAACAAATCACCATTACCTTTACTCTTAAGCATATTGTATTTACATAATGAATAGAGTTGTGATATCATAACCTGTACGATGAAGCTTAGAGTCATTCAATAATCAAAATCTTACTGAGTACCATCTTATTCAACAACTTGATAGCTTAAGTAGTGTTATCACAAAGGCTAGTTATTCCATATTCCTTATATACTCTATAACGAGCTATTACCATTCCATTTAGCTAGGATATGATTCAATGGGATTACTTTACCTATGTTAGTAATCATATAAGGCTAGTTACTATAAGGATTACATATATGATAGTGTTCAAACTAAGCTTCATGCTTACTTATGGAACTAATACTAAGTGATGTGGTATGTGCTTTACCCTTTTCTAACACAAGCTTAACCAGAGATAAGGGTCTCTTTCAAATGAAATTGGAAGCCTTTAAAAGAAAAATCTTAGAGAGTTCTAAAGGAAACTAACATTGATTATCGAAAATCTTGGGGTTTTTTTGACAAAGCTTGTCAAGGGGATCCAAGTATATGTGGGCCAGGGGATATTCTGCATATTAACTCTTCCCACTATTTTCTTATGAAGTATGTTAAGGTACCAACAATAGAGTTTATTTTTATGCCCTTTGAATTATAATGAATACTACAAAGGAAAAAATATAGAAACATATGCAGGTCATTGGAGATTCCAAGCCTCTGATGGATTGGGGCAATAGCATAAGAAAAATTGCAAATATTTTGCTAGCCCCAATAATGAGTCTAGTGCTAGAGTTAAAACAATATTTTGATGATATATATTTCTTCATGTCTATAGAGAATACAATACAAGAGCATACCAGTTTTTTAAAGAAGTTGTGCCAATGCAAGAGGGGTCCCGATTTGTTCAGGAGTTTAGAGAAGGGGCTTAACATTCCATAATGAAATCGACTCTTTATTAGTTGCTTGCATTGCATATTCTCTTTCTTAGAAGCATCTTATTTTGTTTTTATTAAGAATCAGATCTAAAAGGGTATATTATTCAAAAGTAAAGGCTTCCTTAAAGGAGCCTAGGATGACAGTATATAAGTAGCCATAATACTATTGAACAAATTGTCAATGTTGATTTTTTTTATCACAAATACATGCCATTTAGGCCTCCTTAGGAAGATCAATGTATATTTTGATTTCATTCTTGCCATATCAAATACACATATTATTTTCTAGGAAGAAAAAGGTCAACTAGTATTACCTAAGGTTGATGATGTTATATGTTATCTTCTCATGTGAATTTGTTGACTAGATGGATGGATGTTATTCATTTGTTTCTTTCTCCTTGTTGATTAATGGTTTTGTTTCATCTTTCTTCTAACCATCGAGAGGTCTAAGGCAGGGCTTCCCACTCTCACCTCTACTTTTTCTTCTTATATTGGAAGGTTAAGCAAATGCATTTTTCATGAAAGAGGTAATGGTAGATTGAAAGGTATCAAACTCATGAACCATACATCTCTAACACACCTATTGTTTGTATATTTTTCCTTATTTTTCGATCATGAATATTTGAGGGATGCAAGAGAGACATTAAGAGGTATCATCTCTGACGTGGTTGCTATGGGAGTGAAACTATTGGAGGTGGCAAGAGCGACGTCTTGGAGGTGGCAAGAGTGACGTTAAGAGGTATCAGCTCTGACGTGGTCGGTATGGGAGTGACACTCCAAGACATCGCAATAGAAACTGTGTTGTAGGTATTTAAAAAAAAATACAATATCAATACTAAGAGGGACAGGTACATTAACATTTTCTAATATACTAACCATATCAATATTTAAATCTATATCATCGGTCTTGGAGCTGGAAAGAGCGACATTGAGAGGTATCAGTTATGACGTGGTTGCTATGGGAGCGACACTCCAAGATGTCGCAATAGAAACTATGTTGTAG
>SNQJ01S0035653.1:78806-99760 GCA_010110895.2 Picea sitchensis
TATCCTTTTTCCTCCTTTGATTAGTACCCCTACCCCTCCTTTTATAGGCTAGAAGGAGCTAGGGTTTTTGGAGAAATCTTGGCCATGCATGGCGGAGAGTTTCAGTTAACTGACAAAAAGCCTTGTGTCCCGGCGGAAACTTTCCTGATTTCTTGCTTTTTTAGGTACCCGCGGGCTGTAGTGGGTTAGCCCGCGGATACCCGCGTGCAGTATAAGGACAGCAAGCGGTTGCCCGCGCCCAGTGAGAATTTAGGGCGCGGGTTGCTTGTTTTAAGTGGTTTTTTGAGGAATTGCTCAGCATGGCTTTGGCTAGGAAGAGGCATGAGTTGGCCTGATGCCAGGTAAACCTGTATGGTGCATTTTAGGGTTATAACATTAGGGTTTCAAGATTGTTCAAGGAGACAAAGTTAACATGCAACTATTACTCTAATAGAGAATTCACCAAGATATCTTAAGAAACATCACATGCAACATAATGAAAACGCTTAAGCTAAGGTACATAACATTAAGAAAACCCATTTTCACAAAACATCCACCAAAAATAAAGAGAAAACATCCACTAGATCAATATCCAAAAAAATGTGCCTAAGTATAACACAAGATGATTCAACAAATTTTTCTCAAATGAGGGGAAAAGAGGGGATTTGGTGCAACATCCAACCTCCAAAGGCCCTTCAATTCTCTCTTTTATGCTCAAAATCAACTATACAATCTTCAATTGTTCTTCAATTGGGATATGGTTTCCTTCACCAAGCGTGTAAGAAAGACCCAACATCTTCCTTCACATGTGGGAATGTGGGCTTCAAAATGAGATAATGTCGTATCACAATCAAGAGCCCACAAAGTCATCCAAGGAATCACCTTCTTTACCAGTTATGAAAACAAAGAACCATTATCCATTTACACATGGGCGTAAGAGATTCAACACAAGCACATAACCTTCCTCAAGGGGTTGGCCCTAAATTTATCTTCCACATGAAACCCTAGTCCATATGTAAGTTGTTATAAGATATGTATGTAATAGAACAGTTCTTAATTGAACATGTGTTCAAAGACACTAAAGATGAATAATTATTGAAGAATACTATGGAAGTTGATGATGATAAAGCCAAAAGGACTTGGCAAAAACATGGCAGACAGTCTGAAGACAAAAGGAAATTGCAGATTGCAAAAGAAGGAATAGAAAAGAGGCATGAAGATAGCCTTATGTTAGGATCAAACAAGGGTATATATACAGTGCAAACACTTGCAGTAATGGGATTATCTCTTCAAATTTTATTCAGTGATTATGAACCTGTATTGATAGTTAATGGGCAGAAAATGTTATTGAAAGGACATAAATGAGCACTAATGGAAAGGACTCTTAGTAAAGGTTGCATTATGGAAGATGGTAGAACAGAGATTCATAAGGATAATTCAGTCCAAGGAGGTACAGCTAGTCCAGTAGCACTTAAGACTTCAAAAAAAGGCAGTCTCTATGGCCCCTTACTCCATGAAACTAACTTCCACTCTAGTGAAACAAGGTCTCCTTTTCTAGTGAAACAAGGTCTCATTTCCCGATGCCGGTCGATACAAGAACTAGGCTCTATAATGTTGTTTCCATAGAGACTAGTTATAATATTTGCATATCTAAGTTTTCACTGCTTTGTTCTCAGGGCTCAACCCCGTTATGAACTACTCTTCCATAATAAATACTATAATCCAAAGAACTGGGATGTATACAATACTTACCCGCTCTATCGCCCTCTAATTACCATTATATATATATATATATACGAGAGATTCGCGGGGACTACTCAATTTGACGACGATAGACGATCCGCCCGTAGGGGGTTTACTGCACAAGGCTCCTACAGAGGGTGGGTACCCCAACGAATATAATATGATCATCTCCACACAACATAGGGATTAGCATGCTTTTGGTAAGAACATGAAATAGTGAAAGATCCAGCATGCGAGACATGGCGATCATGAGAAATTCACGAATTGGAAATGCTATAACATACTCTTTCCCATAACTTTATGTACTGGACCAACCTACTAAAATGGGAATAGGGATTAAAAAAGTGGTCAATACCAAAGAGAATGGGGGTATATATGGTCGGCGTGAAATCTAACTATATGATTCCCTCAATCGATCAATCAAGCCAGTTAGAGAAACAATTGGGCCAGACAAGCAAGAGGCGTATGTGCTTCCCTAACCACGAGGAAGAGCAGAAACCTTACTATCTTCGGCCCCCTTTCAACCTTCAATAAAGTAGTTCCTATTCTCACAGGGGAAGACCCAGGGTTCACTCCAAGAGCGCACCAACAAGCCCTAGCTACTAGCCCTTTTGGCAACACCAGCAAAGCAGATGTAGTCTCACCCGAAGCAGCTAAGAGGGGGGTTGCAGGACATAGATGTCTACAACCAAGGGAATATCAAGTGGAACTAATACAAAAAAAATGCAGCATTCATATATCTCTTATCATCTAGATATACTCTTTGTAGCTATAAATATGTTCTAACACAATAATGCAAATAACAGTATAACAATGACAAAGATCTAGGCATCAATCACACATACGACACAAAATATATGTGGTTCACCCTCTCTCTAGGGCTACGTCCACGGAACTATGATTATGATATATTAAGATAAATCTTATACTTTTGATCTATGCTCTTAGTCAGTAGATCTTCTCTCTTCTTCTCTCTGTCTCCTACCTTCCTGCGCACCCAGCTGCAGGACTTGATCTTCGCACCCAGCTGAAGATATTACAATACCAGAAGGCTCTCACTCTCAACACTCCTCTCTCTCACAGTACAATAATATCTCAACCAATAACAATCAATATCAATACCCAACACTAGTAATGACCCGACCTAGGTCCTCTCGACCTCTATTTATACATTATAGTCCCTCACCGACAACCTTAGTTCGAAACCTAGGTGTCAAAACCCTAATTACCTAAAACCCTATGTGTCTAAAACCCTAGGTCAACTTGACCCGCCTTTTCAGGGCTTCGCCAGCCTATCCTTCCTCCCTTCTCGTGCGGTGCTCCAAATCATCCAATGGTGGATTTCTCTACTTGCTGAGTTGTCCTCAATCCATCTTCCTTGTTGATCTGTCATCCTATATCTCCTCATTCAACGACTTTCTTTTTCGTAATTCACTCCGGCTTTTCTTCTCTTTTGCTTACTTCGACCCAATGGCAGTCATTGTGTTTCCCATGCAGTTCGTGTTTGACCTTTTCTTCCTCGATCTTCGCTTCCTTCCATAAACAAGGGCCAATAGGCCCCCAACACTCACTTGTGACTCATCCCGAGGCACTTCAGATCTGATCCTTCCGTTTCACTTCAACTTTGGACTGCGCAGTGAAGCCTTTGCTTTTTTATTTATGCCTCCTTCCCATCCTTGTGCAGATTGTCTTTTCTATGTCTGGTACCCAGTTTCAACTGCACCTGGTACCTAGACCCTTTTCTCCTTTCTTTTACTGAGATCTGTGAGGCAACTGGTTGTCATAATACAACTTCAGCAGACTCCCATTCACTAATCCTTCTTTCCATTCTCCCCTCAATGTATTTAGTTGTGCAGCTCCTTCTGTAACATAGGAAATCTCATATGGTCCAAGCCAATGCATTCTGAATTTTTCTGGATGTCTTATAAATTTACTATCATACACCAGTACTAAATCACCTTGCTTAAATGCCTTCTTCTTGATGTGTCTGTCATGATAGGCCTTCTCTCTTTCCTTTTGTACCTGCTAATGGAATCATGCAATAAATCTGTCTTCTTCTAGTTCAACTAACTAGGAAATCCTCTCATGAACAACGCCAATATCATCCATGTATGTAAATGCAACAATTCTTAAGCTTGGTACCAAGTACTCCATCGGGACAACATCTTTGAGGCCATAAACCAACTTGAAAGGGGTCTGCATTGTTAATTTCTTGTAAGGGGTTCTATAAGCCCAGAGTACTACTGGTACTCTTAAATCCAAGTCATCCCTTTTCACACTGCAAATCTTTTTCAATGTTGTCTCCAATATTTTGTTGAATGCTTCAACCGTTCCATTTGCTTATGGATGGTAAGGTGTACTCTTTTGATGGTGAACTACAAATTCTTCATTCAGGGCTTCAACTATCTTGTTGATGAAATGAGTGCCTTGATCTCTCATAAGGGTCTCAAGGCATCCAAACCTGGTTATAATGTCATCAAATATAAAACATGCATCTGTAGTTGCACTACAGTCCTTGACTTATCTTGCTTCAGCCCCTCTAGTCAGGTATTCTGTCACAGTGATGACATACCTTTCTCCTGTGCACTTTCCTGGTGGGTTTATAGGTCCCACGAAGTTAATGGCCCACTTTTCAAATGATTTTAGGTTCATCTGTGGTGCTAGTGGAATTTCATCTCTTTGGGATGGTTTTCCAACTCTCTGGCATACATCACAGGCTCTGGTATACTCTTTAGCATCTATGTGTAAAGTAGGCCACCAAAGGCCAGCTCGCAGAACCTTCTACGCAGTTTCTTTCCCTACGTAATTTCCTCCTACGATGCATTCATGAGCTTCTGCGAGGATCAGCGAGTGCTCTGCCTCCATCACACATCTTCTTAGTATCTCATCAGGTCCCATCTTATATAGCTGACCAGCTATAAGTGAAAAGTTTGCAACGTGCACCACTAGTTGTTTCTTCTGGGAAATTGTATACTCACTTGGAGCCATTCCTGTTGACAGGAATTGGACTATGTCTGTGAAGTGGTCATCCATCTTCCTAATGGTGAGCAGTTGTCTATCTGGTAGTGTATACTCCATACTGGTGGGTTCTTCGCCATCTTCCAACCTCGACGGGTGGTTGGGTACCTTGTTCATTCTTCCTTTCTTAACTATGATCTCAAAATCATATTCTTGAAACAGGAGAAGCCATATGCATATTTGCCCCCCCAAAACTATCTTGTTGACTAGGTATTTCTAAGCAGAGTGATCAGTAAACATTTTAAAGTGTCCTCCTAGTAAGTAATGGTGAAATTTTTGCAGCGAGTACACCATGGCTAATCCTTCTCTCTCTATAGTAGTGTAATTGATTTTAGATGTAGATAGCTTTCTGCTGGAAAATGCTAATGGATGGTCGATCTCCCCTTCTCCAGGTTGTGCAAATACTACTCCTAATGAAATAGAAGACACATCGACATGCACAGGAAATTCTCTGCTCCAATCTAGAAAGACCAAAATGGGTGCAATCACCCTCTTTTGTTTCAGTGTGTCGAGGCTCTGTTGGCATTCGACTGTCCAACCAAACTGACAATATTTCTTTAATAACTTCTCCATTGGCTCAGTAATCTGAGCATATCCTTTAATAAATTTCCTATAATAGCCAGTATGTCCTAGTGCAATGTGTAGTTGTTTGACTGAAGTAGGAGGCGATAAGTTGACTATAATTGCAATTTTTTATGGATCAACCAGTAAGCCTTGATTGCATACAATATGTCCTAATAATACTCCAAAAGGTGAGAAGAAGATGCACTTCTTCAAATTTAAATCAATTTGAGACTACCTGCATTTGTCCAACATTAGTCTTAGACATTCAATATGATTTTTCAACAAACTAAAAACAGTCCAGTCATCAAAATAGGCTTCTAAAAAATTATGCAAAAATTCTTTGAACGCTTCGACCACCACCCTGGAGAAGATGGCTGGGGAATTATTCAGTACAAATGGCATCACTGTGTATTGGTACGATCCCCATTCTATGGAAAATGTGGTCTTATGGAAGTCCTCCTTGGCAATCCGGATCTGATGGTATCCTGAAAACCCATCTGTAAAAGAATATACCTCTTGGCCTCCCACACTATCCAACACTTCATCTGTGAATGGTGTAGGGAAAGGATCATGCAAACAAGCATCATTCAACTTCCTGATATCTACACATATCCTGATCTCATCTATATTCTTGTCTTCCACCACCATAGGGCTGATCCACTCTGACTCTTCGACGGGTTCAATAATCCCTGCTTCTAACATTCTGTCGAGCTCAATCTTCAATTTTTCCTTACATTTTGGGTTCAATCTGTAGGGTTTTTTCTTAATTGGCTTCGCATATGGTTTCAAAGGTATTCTCATATCTCCCATAGGTCCTTTGATACCCTTCATATCAGTGAACTTGGTCGGAAACAAGTCCTGATACTCGTGCAGTAATTCTGTAATTTTGTCAATGGTAGCAGCATCCCAATAATCTCCGACATTGGCAAGATTCGGTGTCTCCTCTATCCCAATATTGAATTTCTTTATCTTGATCGGTTTTCCAATGAATGGCATCTCAACTCCTAGTCCTTCCACATCGTTGTGGCCTTCTGTCTCAGCAATGTTTACCTTCCTCATATCACCATCTGTGTCGGCATTAATGTTGTAACATCCTTGTAGTTTCTAGAATGGCACAGTCCATTCATCCTCTTCTTGCTCCAAAGGGAGGCTAGATGCCTCCTTAAATACTTTCTGCCTCACCATCTATAGTGCTTGATCTACTAAAGGAAATTCAATTTCAAACAAAATGGTGGTTACAAAATTTAGAAGCATACCTTCCCAATCTACAGTGATGAGGCGCAGCTCCGCTTGAAGGTACCAGTTAATAGGGGTAGTTTCCAGCATGTTAATGAATCTATGTACCCATTGTTCTCGATGAATGTCACTCCAGGCTTCTTCGCAGCTTCGCACATGGTCCTTTGGGAAGCTTCGACTTGTGTACCTCACTTCGCAGCTTCCTACTTGTGCTAAGAACCGTGTTGTTATCAAGGTTCGGCATTGTGTCCAGTCTATAATATTTCTTTTGTGCATCCCCCACCATCTTGTTGGTGTAGCTTTCAGGGCCTCATCCATAGCCAACAGCCTTTTTTGTGTTGGTACACTTGTTTCAAAATCTGAGAGGAAGGCTTCTAGAGGGTTCAGACCATCAAAGGTAGGCAAGTGACTTATTGTTGTAACAATCCAGCGAACTTTTTTAGTCAGTCGAGAACATCTTCTTGTAGATACTTCATACATCTGGTTTTTCCAGTTCTCCAGTGCTTCTTCTAAATCTGATGAATATGTGATGTCACTTCACCAACTTATATTTCCATCGGCATTAGGGTTGATATAATCTTGTTGTCTGGTTGTTAATTTATATATGTTTTCCAGCTCATATGCGTGGTCTTCTTCTCTGATGGGCGTTGTATATTGTGGACCCTCATCTAGATCTAAGGGTGCAATGACCCTAAGTCCATCTCTTTCAAATGTCATGCATATTTTCTTTAAATCAACAACAGTATAATTGTTGAAGGCCCAATCAATTCCTAGCAATGCAGGGTAAGGGCAACTATCATCAACAATTTCAATTACCTCAAAATCTACAAAGATCCTAACTCCGTCGATGTCCACAAAGACATGCTCCAATCATCCAAATGGGCTGACAGCTTGTTGATTAGCCATTCTAAGCCTGATAGGGAAATAGATCAACTTCGGTTTTCCCATTAGTGCCCAATTTTTCTTCGTCATGACATTAACCTCCGACCCTTAGTCGAGAACCACATAGTCTATATCATACTCTCTTATTTGAGCATTCAAATGTAATTCTTTGTTTGTTCTTCTCTTCTTACCAATATGGTGTACTTCCATGTTCAGTAAGGGGTCTACCTTTCCTAGCTCATACTTCCTGATTAGGTTTTGTAACTCTTGCACAACATTCTCATCCCGAATTAACTTAAGACAAGTGTACAAAAATTCGATGAGTTTACTTACCTCTTTTCCTTCTTCCGGTGAAGTTGATTGATCAAATGCCTGAGGCATTCCATACTCTTTTACTTATGGTCATATTTTAGATGAGGATCCTTGGTCCCCTTTGAACTCTTGTCTTTCCTCCTCGAAGATTTGTCTTTCTTTCCTTGCATCAAAAGCCTGAGTCTTCTCCACATCTTTCCTGATACATGACTCTTCTGCGATATTTCTTTAGATTGTTCTATCTTCTCCTGTAGCAGGGCCTCCTCGAGTAATAACAATGAATCTAGGGTTTGTTCCATGTGGTTTGGCATATATCAGTTTCACTTGTGGGTTCTGGTGGGGTCCTCGTCTTTCCTGAATCTTAGCCAGTAGCACAAAGCATTCTTCTATGGCATGCTCGAAAGAGTTACAATAACTGCAGGTTGTGCAAGGATTCTAAAAATCCCTTGCCAAGTGTCTTGGTTGGGCGTAGTTATAATAGATTGTTTGTCCTCGGCCTCGGCCCATACCTCCTCCTCATCCTCGTCCTTTCTATCCACCGCAAGGATTGAAGTTTCCTCTCCCTGGAGAGTTGTACTACAGAGTGTTTCCTTCTTGCTATACTTCGCCTTGAATCTTGTATATGTCCCTCGACCTCTCATGTATGAGATCATAAGCTCTACAATATCGATCATCATGCCCCACTGATTTACAGAATGTGCAATACAATTTTTTGGGTGTTTGAACGTACTTCTGCATGTAATATCACTCACCTGAGCGATGCCTATTTCTGCATACATCACACCAAGGTAGGTTAACTTGCTTCAAGGGGATCGGCGCTCCTGAGGCCAAATACTCATGAAATAAGGGACAGTGTTCCTTATCATGACCTTTGGATATGCATATTACACACCAAATATATTCTCTTTTGTCCCTTCCCTTGTCCTTCTTCATATCCTCTACCTGTAGAGACAAACTAGTCAGCTGGCTCAAGATCTGGCTCATGCCTGAGCTAGATTCTCCCATAGGTGTCGATTCAAGCTTCATGGCGATCTCCAAATATTTTTCCTGCGATGCAATCTTTTGTTGCATCAGAGGGACTCTAATGTGTGGTAATAGCACCACGTTGAACCATTCTTTATTCTATTCATCGGGGATCTTAAAAGTTAATCGACCTGTTAGGGTCTTGAATCTCTGGTCGAACTCCCAAACAGGTTATTCTACCTTTTGTTTGATCTCTTTTATCTTTGTAATACATTGTGACTCTGAATTAGATTTCTTAAACTCTGCAATCAGCACATTCTTGATCTCATTTAGTGGCTTAGGTTGCGCCAATCCTTGGACAAGTTTCATGTACCAACTTAGCACGTGATCCCTTAGTGTAGTGATGAAATGGGTTCTCTTGATGGCTTCGTCGATGATACTTTTAATATTCCACATGACCTCACACAGGAACCAGTGTTGATCGAGATCCTCATATCCATCTCCCTTGAATATAGGGAGCCTCATCTCATCTGCCATAGATTTCCCTAGGCTTCCTGTCTGAGTATAGGCTGAGTTGCTAGTAACAACACTTTGAAGACTCTGGTGGTTCTGGCTATTCTGGTTTCTTGGTGCTATTGAAACAACAGGAGGTTTAATGTTACTTACTTCAGTAATCTGTGTAGTTCCTGAGGTTTCTAGCTCGCTTTGGCGAATTTCTTCAGCTTCCCCTTCTTTCGTTTTGGTGGGTTCTGAATGTTCTTCGTCGGTTAGATCTACCTCTTCTCCACTGTAGAAACCCTCTTCTTTGTAGTTTTGCTTAAACAGGTTCTCAAGGTGAACCCCTATGAATACTCTTCCACTGCACGTATGTCCATCTTATGTGTCGTTGTCGTTGTCTGAATTTCTAAACATTATCCTTTCAGGTCCAACCAATCTACTATATCTTCAAGACATTCTTTTCATGCAACAACATTTTTATTCTCAGCTTCATAAAGTGAAAAAGATTTCCTCTGAGTCCTTTGAAAAAGTATCTCTCAACTTGGCTATATGATTCTACCCTATCAACAACAAATTCGATGATATACCCTCCAATGGTATATCAAACCAATGATATACTGCTCTGGATACAAAGTTGTCAACTCTCTTGACCTTCTGGATTAGTGCTGGTGTCCAAACCAAAGGAGGTCTAGATCTGATCTCGAACTGGGTATCGGCTAACCTAGCCAACCACTTAAACAACTCTTGGTGGATTCCTCCAAAGAAGATCTCGTGAATGTCGATGAAGATGTATCTTTGTAGCCAATCTTCAGTACTCAGTTTAGGGTTCTTGTTATGGGCTTCAGTGAAGTCCCTCTCTTGATCCTCTATCCACTTTTGAATCTCTGTCTTCAATGGTAACCACCTTGAAATTCCCTTAAAAATATTATGGTCCTGGCAACGGAACCATTTGTTGGCACAGGGGCAGACTCAGGGTTCACTCCAAGAGCACACCAACAATCCCTAGCTACTGGCCCTTTCAGCAACACCTGCGAAGTAGATGTAGTCTCACCCGAAGCAGCTAAGAGGGGGGTTTCAGGACAAATATGTCTACAACCAAGGGAATATCAAGTGGAACTAATACAACAATAATGTAGCATTCATATATCTCTTAATGGCTAGATCTACTCTACGTAGCTATAAATATGATCTAACACAATAATGCAAATAATAGTATAACAATGACAGAGATCTAGACATCAATCACACATACGACACAAAATATACATGGTTCACCCTCTCTCTAGGGCTACGTCCATGGAACTGTGCTTATGATATATTAAGATAAAGCTTACAGTTCTGGTTTACGCTCTTAGTCAGAAAATCTTCTCTCTTCTTCTCTCTGTCTCCCACCTTCCTGCGCAACCAGCTGCGGGACTTGATCTTCGTACCCAGCTGAATATCTTACAATACCAAAAGGCTCTCACTCTCATAACTCCTCTCTCTCACAGCACAATAATCTCTCAACCAATAACAATCAATATCAATACCCAACACTAGTACCGACCCAACCTAGGTCCTCTCGATCTCTATTTATACATTAAAGTCCCTCACTGATAGCCTTAGGTCGAAACCTAGGTGTCAAAAACCTAATTACCCAAAACCCTAGGTGTCTAAAACCCTAGGTCAACTTGACCCACATTTTCAGGGCTTCGCCACCTTGTCTTTCCTCCCTTCTTGCGTGGTGCTCCAAAGCATCCAATGGTGGATTTCTATGCTTTCTGAGTTGTCCTCGATCCATCTTCCTTATCGATCTGTCATCCTCGATATCCTCATCCAACGACTTTCTTTTTTGTACTTCGCTCCAGCTTTTCTTCTCTTTTGTTTACTTCGACCCAGTGACAGTCACTGTGTCTCCCGCGCAGTTCGCGTTTGACCTTTTCTTCCTCGATCTTTGCTTCCTTCCATAACCAAGGGCCAACAATGCCCTATCATTCATTGACAGGCCAAACTATGGAAGGAAAGACGTGCAATGGAGGGGGACCAAAAGGGAACGCGTTCCTTTGGGGGTGGGGGCGACCATCTCTGATTTAAGATCAATATCCTATTCATTTGAAGAAGATGTTTCAAGTAGTATCATGTGACATGACATCTCCCTCCGATCGGACCTACCTGTTGAATGGATCTGACTCCATAGACTAAGAGTAGGTGGGTGGAAGGTGGAGAAAAAATATGCACTATAACTAGGATCACACATAATTTGATGTTGGAATATTATGAATCCCATAAAGGTTATTGCTAGCTAAACACTAGAATATTAGTAATACATGAGACATCATGTTGTTATTATATATGAATAGTAAAATCTTGTAGAGTCCATATTCATTATGGTTATTACAATACCCTTATTTGCATAATAAATCTTTGTTCACAATCCTAACCTAATCAGTTCCATTAAGTTAATAAGAAAAAGTAAGCATCAGACTAGTTGAATAGAGTAATCAAGCTTCCTAATTAGACTAGTGACAATAGATCAAATTATCATGGAGACTATTGGTAACACGTAAAACATACTTATGGAGATCAAGTATCCACTAATTATGTAAACATCGTGGAATAGAGCTAATTAGAGTAGTGTGAAAGAGCTTAAAGAACTTGCTTGTACTTTATACCTTACTTCATGTGAACAAACAACTGTACTAATTAGGGAGATATACGTGTGATTAAACTCCATAGAAGCCAATCAAGCTGAGTAATAAACACCAGTATTACGTGATTTACATGAAGTTCATACTGATTACAACTCTTTACCTCTTTAAACTATTAATAAGGGTATACATACTAGTGATTGTTATGGAAACACGGACCTGTAGTAAGCTTGTTAGACTAGTGAGCAAATCACTATTACCTTTACTCTTAAGCATATTGTATTTACATAATGAATAGAGTTGTGATATCATAACTTGTACGATGAAGCTTAGAGTCATTCAATAATTAGAATCTTACTGAGTACCATCTTATTCAACAACTTGATAGCTTAAGTAGTGTTATCACAAAGGCTAGTTATTCCATATTCCTTATATACTCTATAACGAGCTATTACCATTCCATTTAGCTAGGATATGATTCAATGGGATTACTTTACCTATGTTAGTAATCATATAAGGGTAGTTACTATAAGGATTACATATATGATAGTGTTTAAACTAAGCTTCATGCTTACTTATGAAACTAATACTAAGTGATGTGGTATGTGCTTTACCCTTTTCTAACACAATCTTAACAAGAGATAAGGGTCTCTTTCAAAGGAAATTGGAAGCCTTTAAAAGAAAAATCTTAGAGAGTTCTAAAGGAACCTAACATTGATTATCGAAAAGCTTGGGGTTTTTTCGACAAATCTTGTTGAGGGGATCCAAGTATGTGTGGGCCAGGGGATATTCTACATATTAACTTTTCCCACTATTTTCTTATGAAGTATGTTAAGGTACCAACAATAAAGTTTATTTTTATGCCCTTTGAATTATAATGAATACTACAAAGGAAAAAATATAGAAATATATGCAGGTCATTGGAGATTCCAAGCCTCTAATGGATTGGGGCAATAGCATAAGAAAAATTGCAAATATTTTGCTAGCCCCAGTAATGAGTCTAGTGCTAGAGGTAAAAAAATATTTTGATGATATATATTTCTTCATATCTATAGAGAATACAATACAAGAGAATACCAGTTATTTAAAGAAGTTGTGCCAATGCAAGAGGGGTCCCTATTTGTTCAGGAGTTTAGAGAAGGGGCTTAGCGTTCCATAATGAAATCAACTCTTTATTAGTTACTTGCATTGCATATTCTCTTTATTAGAAGCATCTTATTTGTTTTTTATTAATAATCAGATATAAAAGGGTATATTATTCAGAAGTAAAGGCTTCCTTAAAGGAGCCTAGGATGACAGTATATAAGTAGCCGTAATACTATTGAACAAATTGTCAATGTTGATTTTTTTATCAAAAATACATGCCATTTAGGCCTCCTTAGGAAGATCAATGTATATTTTGGTTTCATTCTTGCCATATCAAATACATATATCATTTTCTTGGAAGAAAAAGGTCAACTAGTATTACATAAGGTTGATGATGTTACATGTTATCTTCTCATGTGAATTTGTTGACTAGATGGATGGATGTTATTCATTTGTTTCTTTCTCCTTTTTGATTAATGGTTTTGCTTCATCTTTCTTCTAACCATCGAGAGGTCTAAGGCAGGGCTTCCCACTCTCACCTCTACTTTTTCTTCTTATATTGGAAGGTTAAGAAAATGCATTTTTTATGAAAGAGGTAATGGTAGATTGAAACGTATCAAACTCATGAACCATACATCTCTAACACACCTATTGTTTGTATACTTTGCCTTACTTTTCGATCATGAATATTTGAGGGATGCAAGAGCGACGTTAAGAGGTATCATCTCTGACGTCGTTGCTATGGGAGCGAAAATCTTGGAGGTGGCAAGAGTGACGTCTTGGAGGTGGCAAGAGTGACGTTAAGAGGTATCATCTTTGACGTGGTTGCGATGGGAGCGACACTCCAAGACGTCGCAATAGCGACTGTGTTGTAGGTATTTAAAAAAAAATACAATATCAATACTAAGAGGGACAGGTACATTAACCTTTTCTAAGATACTAGCCATATCAATATTTAAATCTATATCATCAGTCTTGGAGCTGGAAAGAGCGACATTGAGAGGTATCAGTTATGACGTGGTTCCTATGGGAGCAACACTCCAAGACGTCGCAATAGAAACTATGTTGTAGGTATTTAAAAAATATATATATCAATACTGAGAGGGATAGGTACATTAACCTTTGCTAAGATACTAGACATATCAATATTTAAATCTATATCATAGGTCTTAGGCAAGGTTGGTTGAGGAGGAGGACTAAATTCCAATGGTAAAGGGGGTCTTGTATAATGAGGTTTAGGATCACTAGGATATGTCTCAGTTGTGTTATCACACAAACTCGCAATTGTTGAGCTAAATTCTAAAAGCTCAAGTGAAATCATGCGTAACTAGAGGGAAGGCCCCTGTCACCTCACCAACCCTCTTTCACTTCAAGCCAACTTTCCTTCGACTGAAGGGGGTTTCCCTCAATTAATATTACTTAGGGAAAGGAATCCCAATGTGGAGAGTGAAGTCCGAGAAAAATATGTTTGGGTAGCTTTAGACTATTGAAGAAAGTACTTTGAGGTCTCAAGATCAATGTATTTTCATTGGTCATATGGAGTTAATGTAGCACTTCAATGGAGACCGAGGGAAAAATAATAATTGAAATTCTATCATAGGATTATCACCTCATAATACTAGGTTAACCTACTAGGAGAGAAAACCCTAGAGTTTATCCCCTCATAAACACTAGGTGTCTTCCTATCCCTTCAAAAGATACTAGCACAAGATAAAGACAACTATGTTTTAAACCCTAGGGGGATAGCCACTTCAAACCCCTATAACTAAACCCTAGCCAAGAAAATCCTTAAGGGGATAGACACTCCTAACCATCAAGGAAAACCTTGAATGCCTCAATGAGTTAAGATGCATAAAACAAGGGAAGGGGATGATCACTCTCAATCCTTCCTTAGGGTTTCAAGATTGTTCAAGGAGATACTAGTTGCAAGGGTTGATCTTGGGCTGGTAAATATGGCAGAATAGAATGAAGTAATCATAGCAGAATAAAGTGGCTTTGTTTCTTATGCCCATCAAATTCTTTGGGATGCACTAAAGGCGGGACATAAAACAAATTCAAGTGATCTCCAAGTCTTCTATCCTCTTCATTTTGTGGCTAGATATGGTGACATCTTAGTTCCTCAGAAACTTATACAACAACATGTATTCTCAAAATGATATATGCAATTGTTAATCCCTAGACAAAGTTGGGAATATAGTTCTATATTGAATTGATCTCATATTGAACTTGGATATTAGTTTCTTGTGCAAAATATTCTTCTCCAGAAGACTAGAAGTATTTTTATACAAAGAACTAACTTCATTTTGAAGTATTTCATTAGTATCATGTAATGAATCAATGGAATTATGAAGATTGGATTTAGTGTCCTACAATGAAGTAATTTCATTGGGTATTTCATTGTTATACTTCTATAAAGATGTGACTTTCTCATTAAACTAAGTAATAATATCCCACGATACAGTTTTTCCATTATGTATCTTGGTATTAGTCTCTTGCAAGGACGAGTCTATGGGTTGGGAACATGAATTGAAAAGGCCCCCTTAACCTTCAAAAACAATGACCAAGAAATACATTGTTCCTCTCTCATTAGAAGAATGAACACGAAAGGGTAATAAATATTCTAATAACATGTCTTGAATGTGAAAGGCCATTTTGTTGTCCTTTCCTTTAGCTGGCAATTGGTTACAATGGAAAATTGGAAATGGAGAGGAAGTGAGGATCGGAGCAGATCCCTTGGTGAAACGTAGTGATGTATATAAACTGCCAATGGAAAATTTTAAAGATGCAAAGTATAGGCTTCCATAAAATATCTCAAGCAATGAATCCTTCTACTAAAATATGGAAGTAGAGGTGGAAAACAAGGGAGAGTATTAGCATATCAAAAATGGAAATTGGGTTGTGGAATGGGTACATTGGCCAGTTAAAAAGGAACCATGTGTATTTTTTCATCAATTGGGAGTAGCTTGAGTGGTTGTGATGAGAAGTTATTACCCTCCCAACCTGGGTTCAAATCCCACTGTATGAAAATGTTTTCTCTTAATGCACCAATTGTTGATGAGCTATATATTATCTATCATAAATTTTTGACCCAAAATCGCGCCCTAAAGAATATAGGGTTTACCCTGGGTACCATTCTCGGAATGAGAGGAAGTGCCCAGATGGTTTTCCCCGGGATATGTTACCTCAAAAAAAAAACATGTAAAAATAAGAAAGAAAGAGGGCATGCTGGTTTGGTCTAAAAACCCAACGTTGGATATTAGATTGGGCTACACAACATTGGTTGAATAATAAATTTAGGAAGTGGAGATTTGGTGGTGGAAATCCTTATGGAGGTTAGAAGCTCCTTTGAAATAAAAAAATTATATGTGGCTTGCCTTAATGGATAAGATGCTTACCTGAGAGGTTCTTCAAAGGCATAATCGATAGGGACCTGGAAGTGCTTCAAAGGCATAATCAATAGGGACCTAGAAGATATACATTATGCATCCAGGCAATGGAAACAATCAACCATCTATTGAATAATTGTTTATATGCAAAGGCAATTTGGGTAGAACTAGAATTTATCATTGGCTGCAAGGGAAAATGAAATGGTAAATCTGTAGGGGAGTGTCTCAAAAAATGGATGCAAAATAAGGATCTTAAAGAATATATATCCCTTCCATTGTTGGCTTCTTGGAGTATTTGTCTTGCATGCAACTCAAGTATATTTCAAGATAAAGGGATGCCTTCCTTTCAATGTGCTTCACATATTAGAGTTACTTTTTCTAGTATAAAGATTCAAGATACCTATAAAAGGGGTCAAACAAAGAATATTGGAGCACCCTTTAATAGAGCAGAGAGAGGCCAAGGGTTGTTTTGATGAAGCTAGCCAAAGGTTGCCCACCCCTGGCAGCCTCAACTGTCTTTTCCCATGATTTTTCCATCTTTCTTATGATTTAAGCTTCCACAACAAGTTCAAATCCATCGACTCAAACACAAGAATAAATTGCTTTTCCCAACTAAATCACTTCATCCTAAAGCCATACTAAGAAAGCATAAGATTTTCCATGGTTCGAGTCCATCAGAACTACATAATCCAACCTCAGGGGGCAGAAGCTTCAAATTTTCGATGAAGAAATCGTTTTAATCGTCTCTTGCATGAATTTGCGCCAAAATTTAGACAAACAACAATTAGTTTTTTTTTTCCATCAAGAGAAGGAAGCAACAACAATTGCTCCGTACTTTACAAAATAAACTCGTTTTGAGCGATTCTTACACAAAACTGCTCAGTTTTTCTAGATTGAAATATGAAACAACAACAAACACTTCAAAATTTACAAGATAAGGCCGCTCTGAGCGATTCTTACATGAATCTGTGCCAAATTTATGTCGTAACCACACAAAACGTTGCATCTGTTTAATTATCAGATGTGGTCGTCATCATCACCATGTGTTTGTCATCATTGTATGATTATGAAATAGAATGAGCTTGCAAACACCAATGGCAAGCACCTATATGACCAGTAAAAAAAGATTAGTTAATATTTTAAGTGCCTTGAAGAAAATTTATCCCTACACCACTCTTACAGTCATGGCCTTATTTTGTAATCCTCATAAGCATATTCTCAGTTGTGTTGTCTTGACGTAGTGCAGTTAACAACAAGCCAAATAAAGTGTCATTGCTTCATTCCTAATTCATGAATTGAAATAGTAAATTGGTCTATAGAATGTTATTTTTTACTTGGATTCACTATGTGAGAATGCAACACTTACAAGGGGCCTTAAATATTTAGCATACAGGGCTGCTACAAGTATTGTGAATTGGGCAGTAGCATAATTTTCCTTGTGATCTTTGACCAAACATATATAAAAGCATAACAAAGGTAGATAAATAATTTGAAGTAATTACAGGGGATTGAATTGCTTAACTTGAAAACATGTGGGCAATTTGGAGATATGCTATAGCTAGTGAATAGCAATTCAAAGAAGCTCATGCCCATCAGTTTTTCTATAATAAAAATGAGAAAACAAATTTAAATAAACCAATATGAGTTTTCTGCAATGCTTGCAATTTGACACTGAATTATGTTAAGAGACTCTAGTTAAGTTAATTTTGATGAGATACAATAGACTCTCATTCTTTCTAGATGTACCTCACAAAGTTCACTCTTAAAGTACAAATACATATTTCAAATTCTTACCAAAAAGTACTGATCACACTTACTCACAATATGAGTCGTGGCAAAGAATTGTTTCCTACTAGGCTTTTTGTCATGGAAGGCAAGATATATTATACTGTGCAGATTAAGTTAGAGTAGGAATTTACAACTTTAAGTCCCTGAAGTGTACTTTAAAATTTGTTTGGCAAAATGAAAACCACTTTATCAAACATAGTTTTACATGGGCAAATATTGCACTATTTTGTAGACAATGATAGTATTTGAGAAGAATGTCTTGGGGTGTGCCATCATTTCACTCTCTTTTGATGTAATATTTACAATATAATCTAAGCCTCCCTAATATTTAAAGGGGCAAAATATGTGAGCTTTGAGGATTTTTTATTTTCATGTCACATAGCATTCTGTCAATAAACTCTATTTTCAATAAAACTAAAATTTATTACTTTCTACAGATTTAACATCTACAAAAAGATAGAAATTTACTTTTATATATTGAAACTACCTACATGTGACAAGTTCCATCTTCAATAGCCCCAAGCTTGTTGTCAAGAAGAAGTCAAAACCAGAAGTCAAAACTAGGCCAGTTGCAATTAGAATCTCATGATGTGCATCTTCTCGTCTTCTACTACCAACTTACCAGTTCCATTTCCAATATCCCCAAGCTTGATGCCAGGCAGAAGTCAAAACCAGGCCAACTGCAACTAAAATATCATGCCATGAATCTTCTCATCTTTACTGTCAAGTATCTAATTTAATCGCACAAAAAAAGAACAACTGATAAGTAAATAGTAACTCTGGATTGTGGAAACACGAGGATTTAAATTTGTCCCTTGTTAAGTTATTAATAATTATGTTAAAATATTTTATTTTGATTTGCTAAAACATGTCAACCTGTGATGTTTCTTACCCTTGACTGACAGCAACTTCTTTTTGTTTTGGAAGTTCTTCACGAAACAAAACCCGAAAGGACGGGTATCTATTATGCCAAAATCCCTTGGACTTTCACCCCACCTTATCCCTTTGAAACTCATGGCATATGGGCGGGTCAGACCACAGGGAGTAGGTTGTGTTATCACAAGTGTGACCAGGCTGTTTTTTTTCATTCTGTTCCATTCTTGTTTCCCATTTCTAGGAACATATCTCTGGTGGGTGACTTGACACCTTCTCGACATCACCAGTGAACCTATGCCCCAGTGGTACTTACTACTAACAAAAACAATGAAAACAACACTGGTCTACTGATCCAGACATGTTAACAAAATGACTTAATCTATCATAAAGCTTACCACGTTAATTCATGCTAGAGTAACAGAATCTTCGTTTCATCATTAAACTTTAGGTTAAAGGCCAGTGTCATTGATATTTGGGGTTTATATTTTAAAGATATGTATCATTTTAGATTTAGGGTTTAGCACTTACCAGGACTTTCTCTTACCAAGCCTTACTCTTGCAGTCTCATCAAAACATGATGAAGTTCACGGGGAGAGATGAATCCATTCCCATCCATGTCGAACATATTGAATGCATCTTTCAGGTCATGGAGTCTGCATGAGCTTCTCACTATCTGGTCGGTGTTGAGAGCCAAAAACTCTGACAAGTCGATGTAACCATCTCCGTCCAAGTCGGACTTAGAAACCATGGCGCCAAACTCTTCCTCAATGGCATGCCCACCCAGGGATTTCATAAAATCACTCAGTTCTGACCGCAATATATTCAACTCGCTCAACGAATGAGGAGGATCATTGGAGTTGCTTGTTGTCATTTCTCGGCGTCGGTTGCAGAGGCGGTTGTTGTTGATGTCCTCTCTTCTTCATTTTCAACGACATGACAGTTCGATGTTGTTGTTGATGGAACTTGATCTCTTTACCTTAATGCAAATGGACTGTGGGATCGTAAACTGAGGAAAATTTGGCTTGGTTGGTGATTCTTCTCCTTCCCGCTCAAAGTTGAGAAGAGTAGATTTTCAAACTTCATTTCTTTATCACTGTACATAAATTTTACATGTCTGGCCACAACGCGCTAAACAAAATTCCACGGTTGTTTGTTTTGAGCTTTAAGATGGGTTCAGACATGTGAGGTATCTAACATGGCACTATGTGCTCAGATTGATTAATTAGACCATATGGACTGGTAGGTTTATTATGAAAGTTCTTTTTTTTTATTTAAGTATAGGGAAATTGGTAACTAGGTATTATTTAGGGTAAAATTCATATTGGTTTCATTTTCATTGAGAATGGTAAAATTCATATTTTACAAATATAAATTATGACTTGCACTAGGAGAACATCAAAAGATTCAAGAGGATGGGATTTAAAGTTAACATGAACAAAATAATATCACATGGTGTGGACTTTTTTATAGCTTTCTCGAGAGACAAAAACCTTTAAGAGTGTCAAAAGGGGGTGGAGAGCATGCCCCATGTTACCAACTTGAGAAGCAGATTTTAAGGAAAGTCGCATTGGCACCTTCACAGTGGTCGTGACCTTATGCTTGGCAGAAAATGACATAGTAGAAACTAATTTCCCACTGCCCTATGCATTTTGGGTGATTACCATTAACATTGGCCCAAGAGTTCTTCTACACCCATAAAGAAATCCAAGGTTAAGAATCATTGCTAGACTAATGGGTATAATAAGATTGAACGACATAGTGGAAACTGATTTCCCACTACCCTATGCCTTTTGGGTGATTACCATTACATTGGCCCAAGAGTTCTTCTACACCTGTAAAGACATCCAAGGTTAAGAATCATTGTTAAAATAATGGGTATAATAATCTTGAGAAGGTTCGTTGATTGTGAACTAATGTGGATTGGATTTGGGTTTAGTCATAAACAAAAAACCTTCAATATTGTGGTCTAATATTTGGCACTTAATCCAATGATTGG
>SNQJ01S0035653.1:100836-117035 GCA_010110895.2 Picea sitchensis
AATTGAGATGTTTTGGCTTGTCTATCTTATTGCATATGGTTGAGGTATGTTCCATGGTTATCTCTTTCTGTTATTTGTTGCATACACACATATAAACACATCTAAAAAGTAGATCAACAAAGTGTTTGACGAAATACCTCACTTAGAAAAAGTTATAAAAAGACACCAAAACAGTGATGATCCTTGCATAATGGCTTGGGATCATTACATTATACTCGGTTACATTCTCATCGATTTACGAGCATGAGAATTAAAAAATACTAAGCTCAGAGTTTTTTCTTGAAAAAACCCTAAAAGGATTTGGACATGCGACAAAAATGTAAAAACAAACCAAAAAGGTGGACTCGTGTTCCAACGCTTCACCTCTAGACTTTTTATCTACAAAAATCAGCCACTTGTAAAGTTGCTAGGACTTTAGGGTTCAGATAAAGTATAAAATAATATAATATTCAAATGAAAAGCAATGAAAACCAATAAAATAGGCAAAAGTCCTTAATTTCACTATTTCATTTGTAACTTCATCTAACCATTGCTCCAAACCCTCTTTTTACCTCAATTTTCAACTACGAATTGCAGAGCTCACGGCTGATCATTCGACGACTCGTCTCCATAGAAAAGGTAATCTTCATTTCCTTCATCTTTCTATGGATTAAAATTTGATTTTTATTGGTTAAAAGCAGACTTTTGGGTTGATTTCTTGGGGGTACCCATGTGCGGAGGTCGTCGCACACGACCTATATCGGGACCTGCGATGATCTAAGTTCATCGCAGTTGACCCTAAAGCTAGGGTGAGATGACTCTGCACTGTGAAAATGCATAGGCTTGCGATGTCTGCAGCCCATAAGTTTGAAAAGATGAATCTACCAAGAAAAATCCTTCAGGAAAGAAAATTATGATGCTAATCTCTTTTTATTGTTCCTTGGTAGGTCTTCCATGGTCAAAATGTTGGAATGGTGTGAGAGAGAATGAAGAGGAAGACTACTTCGGCGAGAATGACCTGGGAACAATAATGGCCCTTCGACAGTGTGGATTGTTGAAATTCTTCAAGATACAGGATATGAGGGCCCAACTAAGACTCCTTGAGTACTTAGTTCACATGTGGGATGTGAACGAGAAATATTTTCATGTGGGTTCCCACACACTCACTATAGATATCGAGGATATCTACTTCCTAACAAGACTGTCTCGTCGGGGTTCACGGGTGACCCATACAGGTAGTAGAGGAGGAAATGAGCCTATGAACCATTGCATTAGTGAACATTGTGTGACGAGTACCCAGAAACATAGCGGAAAGGTCGCTATCAGGGATTTTTGAGACTTGCCTCTACAGACAATCCTCTATAGCATCATGTGCATGGTAGGGAGTGCAGCTCCGCATATGGATCTGCAGAGATAATTTCAGTATGCATTGGAGTGTATGCAGCCCCGAGTCTTCAACTGATGTGAAGGGGTTCTTAAAAGTATGAAAAACAAATTACCAAGTGCAGAAGTGGTGGGTTGAAACAGTTTGGATACATGTCGATTTTGGTATCCTTCTTCCTAGAGAGGGTCCCAGTTTTATGCTTGCAGGTAGTGTGGGGTATACCTTCCCACAAGATCCAAGAATGAAGAGGTGGGTGGACCTCATGGCCCAACATGTAGATGGTCCTATCGTTAGGTACAATGATGTCTTCTTCGACTGGTTGAGAACTCAGATTGTCATGGTCGATGATTATGCATATGCCAGGCTATACTTCTGTGGATATTCGAACCTAGCTCTTCCCGAAGGTTCCCAACGGGGGGACATAGGTAAGAATGAAATTTTGTTAATATCATGTTTTTTTTATAATTTTTTTTTTATGTTGTTTATCTCATCACTAATCAAATGCTCTTTGATAATGCAGATGTGGGACCTTACCATCCTCCAGGTTCATCCTCTATCCATAGGCGAGGGGAGAGAGGCGTAGAAGGAGTAACTGTTGCTGACTTCGAGACCATAGAACAAAATCTGGAAGGACTCACAGTGAACATCCCATATGCCTCTATAGATGATATTCCTAGGAATTATCAGTGCCACACAATGGACGTGTATACATCCATCGTTCAATCGTTGCATAGAGTAGCACGATCAGTTGTGTGTTAAAGCGAGAAACATCCTTGATGCTATTGTATATGAAGCCATGTGCTTCACATTTTTGGTATTTTGGTCTTCAGACAAAAANTCAAATGTCTGTCTAACACATAATTAGCCAATGCATCTGTTAATGTGTTTAGACATCTAGGAATGTGTTGATATTCAATGTAATCAAAATGACATTCCAAGAGGGGAATTCGTAAATATACCCTTAACAAAGTAGGACTTCAGATAGAATAAAAGTTACTCAATTCTAGGACTACTAACTGTGAATAAAGTCTTACAACAAGATGACAGATTCCAAGTGAAACAATGTAACTAGTACATATTGTAAAAATTTCGACGTTCTATTTGCGGCATTATGGACAAAATTGGTTGTACTGTCGAAAAATAGAGGAAATTTAATTTTTTTTTTTGTATTGCCCGATAACATCGCTATTGCCACATTGACGCCTCTCTTGCCATGTTTTCCACATAGTCATATCTCTTGCCACATTTTTGACATAATCGTCTCTCTTGTCATGTTTGTGAAGATAGTTATCGCAGTTGCGACGTTGTGGAAACTAGGTTTTCCCCCTCCAACGACCACCTAGTATTTTGACCAAGTCAACTTTGATTTGGTCAATGATCATCAGAATTATGATGTTATAAATCTTTAAATATGTTTTATTTTACGGATGTTGCGAAAAGTTTGCTATAATAACGACACTTCAAAAAGGGTTTACGGGTCTTCTCGGCTAGAGTACAACTATTAAAAGACATTGTACTAGGGTTCTTCTCGTTTCATTTTGATTTTTTGATCGGTCAAATTTTAAAGGAAACAACTATTAAAATACATTGTACTAGGGCTAGAGTAGATGATGGGCAACGATGACCTGTGAATGTGGCCAACGTTGAATTTTTTTCAAAATGTTTCTGTATGAAATCATACATCCTTGAGTGTTGAAACTCTCCCATACCATCAAGGCATGTGTCTAGTCTAACCATGTCAAATTTTATTGCATACAGGCACATATTGAATAAATTTCAACGTTGGCCCCATTCACTGCAGTGCATGACATTTTTGGTGGTTGAATTGGAAGTTCCATGACATTTCAAGAGTGTTCCAACACAGATTCTACATTTGGAAACAATGGAATTTGACAATGAGATGCCCATTATGAATGTTGTTTCAAACATGGATGATCTCAAATATTATGTGGTTGGGACATCATAGATCCTTGAGTCTTGAAACCCTCCCANATGTGTCTAGTCTAACCATGTCAAATTTTGATGCATACAGACACATATTGAAGAAATTTAAACGTTGGCCCCATTCACTAGTGCTCACTATGAGAGGTCGGTGCATGACATTTGTGGTGGTTGAATTAGAAGTTCCATGACATTTCAAGAGAGTTCCAACAAAGATTATATAGATGGAAACAACGACATTTGATAAATATGAGACACCCCATTATGAACATTGTTGCAAACATGGATGATCTCAAAGATTATGTGGTCGAGACATCAAACATCCTTGAGTCTTGAAACCCTCCCATACCGTCAAGGCACGTGTCTAGTCTAACCATGTCGAATTTCGATGCATACATGCACAGTTTGAATAAATTTCAATGTTTTCCCCATTCACTGCTCACTATGTGGGGTCGGTGGAAGAAATTTCACTATGCTTATTCACCTTCAAGGAAGGCTCCATTCACTATGCTCACTATGAGACATCCATTATATTGAACGTTGATGAAAACATGGATTATCTCAAATATTATGCGGGGACATCAAACATCCTTAAGTATCAAAACCCTCCCATAACTTCAAGGAAACTATCTAGTTTAACCATGTCAAATTTCGATGCATACAAACACAGATTGAAAATATTTCAACATTGGCCCCATTCACAGCTCATTTTTCCAGGTCGGTGGAAGAAATTTGTGATGGGTGTATTTGAAGTTTCATGACAGATTTCAAGATAGTTCCAACAACGATTCTATAGAAGGGAATGACGAATGATGACAATGATAGGTGCAAGATGATGAACATTGATTCAAATGTGGACGATCTCAAATATTATGTGGTGACATCATACATCCTTGAGTATTGAAACCCTCCCATACTGTCAAGCCATGTGTCTCGTCTAACCATGTTGAATTTCAACGCATACATGCACAGTTTGAAGAAATTTTAACGTTGTCCCCATTCACTGCTCACTATGTGGGGTCAGTGCAATATGAAATTTGTGGTGGGTGACTGAAAAAAATAATAAAAATGATGAGCTGATGAAATCGTCCTCTGAAGAATCTGTGAGTGAATATGATGAGTTGATGACATCATTCTCACCAACGTATGTTCACTTAGTCGCAATGACACATCTTTGATATCCTCCAACATTAAATAAATCCCCACATCAGCAGGGAGTTTAAACATTTTCAATAAGTGTGAGTCATTCATGCATTCTCCTACCTCATGGAAATTCTCTTGTGATCATTCTCACCATTATTCACATAACCCCCACACTATATTCCCCTTAGTTACTCAATAATACAAATTTAGAAATGACCAAAACTAATGCAACAATGGTGGAATAGCAAACCTTGGAAGAGAGATAGATGGTTGTAGATAAGCATAGAGGAAAGGAAAATTAGAAAACCTTTAACCCCATGCCCATGAAATAGTTTCTTATTAATTATTTAAGAGCTAAGGCAATACTCCACTAGGTTTCCCATAAAGCAATCAATGGATTGGACTATTTCTACCTACATGAGGGCATTGAAAAGGAAGGAGATGCTTGAGGGATTGTTGAGTAGAGAAAGGAAAATTTTTCCATTGTGTTGTGTATGGAATGGAAGAGATATGTTCCCTTATACTCAAATATCACTCACAGACCCACTCTATATATCGTCTCATCTCATCCTCGTTTCGTTTTAATTTTCTGATCGATCGAATTTTAAAGGAAACAACTATTAAAAGACATTGTACTAGGGCTAGAGTACATGATGGGAAACTGTGACCTGTGAATGGGGCCAACGTTGAAATTGTTTCAAAATGTTTCTGTATGAAATCATACATCCTTTAGTCTTGAAACCCTCCCATACCGTCAAGGCATGTGTTTAGTCTAACCATGTCAAATTTCTATGCATACAGACACATATTGAAGAAATTTCAACGTTGGCCCCATTCAATGCTCACTATGCGGGGTCGGTGCATGAAATTTTTGGTGGTTGAATTGGAATTTCCATGACATTTCAAGAGAGTTCCAACAAATATTCTACAGATGGAAACAACTATATTTGACAATGAGATGCCCATTATGAACATTGTTGCAAAAATGGACGATCTCAAAGATTATCTGGTCGGTACATAAAAAATCCTTGAGTCTTGAAACCCTCCCATATTGTCAAGGTATGTGTCTAGTCTAACCATGTATAATTTTGACACATACATGCACAGTTTGAATAAATTTCAATGTTGTCCCCATTCACTGCTCACTATGCGAGGTCGGTGTAAGATGACATTTGTGGGTGAATTGAAGCTTCTGTGACATCAACTCGATTTGATAATTCAATAAACAAGCCCTCCTTAAGTATTATGCAGTGACATCAAACATCCTTAAGTATCTAAACCCTCCCATACCTTAACCCCATGCCTTTAGAAAAATTAGAAAACCTTTATCCAAGTATCTAGTCAATGATAGTTGGAATAAATTAGAGTGGTGTTGTGATGATCCAACTCAATACAAAAGTGTACCTAATTACAACTTGAAAGATTGTTTCCACCAAACTAATCATCCAAAAGAGAAAATTTCCATTGAATTTCTCATCCAATGGAGGAGGGAAAGAAGACATATCCTTGTGATATCGTGCACCCACTGAAAGAGTAGTACCATGACATATCAAAGATGATCCCCATTATGCCCATTATGAACGTTGTTTCAAACATGGATGATCTCAAAGATTATGTGGTCGGGACATCATACATCCTTGAGTCTTGAAACCCTCCCATACCGTCAAGGCATGTGTCCAGTCTAACCATGTCAAATTTCGAGGCATACAGACACATATTGAAGAAATTTCAATGTTGGCCCCATTCACTAGGGCTCACATGGACGATCATGTAATAAATATGACATCTATAACTAAGTATGGGGAAGGTTGACTTATATATAACTATAATATGGGGAGGGTTTCTTGACTTCTATACTTTATTGTTTGGGGAAGGCTGTGTTTCTCTTTATGTTCATATATTTGAAGAGAGGATTAGAGCATTTAGAGTATTCAAGACACTCTCGGGAATATGTGAAAATTGAGGAAAACTGCATTGAAACCAATCAACCATCCATCACCATTCTAACCATAAACACCATAGAAGTCAAAATGATGTTTCTTAATATAGAAACCCATCAAAAATCATAGAGAAAATTCACTAATCTAGGTTGTATCTTGCATAATCAATTTTGGGATATAAGTAGTAATAATGAAATGGTAGAAAACTATGTGAATGTTAATTGGTGCAATTAATTAACAAAACCAACAAATTAATATGGTAATAAGACACTATGGATCAAATCAAAGAGCATGTTTTTTTGATAATTGAAAGCATTGGATTGATAGTAGAGAGGGTGATGAAAAATTGAGGTTTATGAAACTAGTCCACTAATTGGAGGAAAAATATATGATCCAAGTCAACAACTACAGTATAATTGTATGCTAATTAGAAAACCCTAACAACATGCAATTTTTTTTATAATTGTGCGTGATTATATACCCTTGAATGAAGATGAGATTTTAAAGCCTTAACCCCTGAGTAATTACACATAGGAGGCTTAAATGTAATAAAATTAAAGGTGTTTTCTATATAACTATGGGTGATATAACATAAGCCCTATTCTAACAAAGTAACAACAATTGGAACCTACAAATAAGAATGGGTAATTTCTACCATTAAAATCTCCCTCCAATACTACTTAGACTAAGGACTAAAAATAATATGAAATCATTAATTTAACCAGAAACCCAAATTGAAGGCATTGGTTGTGCTCTACATTACTAGAATCAATTATTTTAGATGAAAAATACTAAATCACTAACCCATTATTTTCTAAGTGCGAGCCCTAATAAGACAATGGTTGGAAGACTTGACACCCCCAAATCTCTTCAAAATGCTTATTTTTTAGGTGTTTATATTGATGAGAGTATAAATTATGAATAAATCACTCACCTAGTTAAATTGTGACCATTAAACCCCTGAATCAAAGATATCGAGGTGAATGATACCTAGGTGGGGTATGGTAAAGGTAAGAAATATTGGACATATAAAGAATGTTCAAAATCTATTAATGCATTGATCATATGAAGAATGTCATGTCATTTCATGTTGGTTATGAGGTAATCACCAAGGAAAGTTAGGACTTATGATCATGTTGTGAAAGTGAATGGCATAAAAGATAGCCACATGTGAGTCTATAGTGTTGTTGGATTTAAGGATATAGTTATACACACGTATCCAATGATATCCCCACTTGTATTGGTGTCCTAGACTATAAACGTCTTACCAACATTGAAGAGCATTGAAAAACATACTCCTAGTGTTGAGTTTTAGATAAAAATGAAGGTGTCTAGATGGTCAAAAAAACATTGGGGAGGTGGCTAGATGATGTGGTTAGGCATCGGCTAATCGAACCAACTCATAATGGTGGATTGCTTGACATGATAATTTTCTATTCTATGTAATGTAAGGATGCATCACATGAAAAATAAATAAATTAATCAATAGTGATAATAATAATAAAAAATAAGGACAATAATGTCAATAAACTTAGTGGGAGGAAGGTTGGTGGGAGGGAGGTACCTCGCAAAAGTTAGCAAAAACCAGTCTCGATTCCCCATACATCGTTCATTCACTACTTATGGAAGGTTCAGATAGAAAAACTCAATCCGACAGAGGCAGAGGAGCAAACCACCCAACAAGCACCACCCACACCACTAGTTGTTGTTTTGATTTACCGCGTTTAGCCTGAAGCAACACTGTGTATAATGGAGTATTCAAGTAGCCCTTCTTGATTGTAAGTTAAATCATAGCGACCAGACTTGGTAGTTGTGGAGTTGAGTCGTTAGTCATGGATTGAGGGTTTATCGAGCCCGTTGCTAGTTGTCCAAGTGGTGGTGGATTTATTTACAAAGGTTTGGCATATCCATCAGCGTTAGCTACAACACTGGTGATTGGTGTCGAGTCGTAGCCCCATCTGATAGAGGCAGAGAAGTGGAGATATTCAAGGGAGTTAAATTGAATCCACGTGTTGGCAGTAAGACCAATAATTTGTACCAATGGTAGATTAGACTGTGGACTCATAGTATTAATGAAAGAAAACCATTAACTTTGCATACAAACTAGTATTGAAAACCCTCAAAGGTGACATTGGAAAAATTAATTAGGTTATTTGGTTACTTCTCCAGAAGGACTAGTACATTTGGGTCAAATAAGTCATCCATTAACGTCATCATCATTGTCATCGTCATCGCCATTTTCATCATCATCATCGTCACTGCCATATTCATCGTCATTGCAGTCATATCTTTGTAAACCTATGACCTCTAGGGAGTAAGCTAATGTTCTTAACTGTTACGCCCTCAATATAATATATATTAATTATATTATTATATAAAAAATATAATATATAAACCAAAAAAAAAAATCAAACATATATTATAAACCAATATATATATATATATATATATTAATTATATATATTATAAACAAAAAAACAATCTAGCAAACAAAATCTGACCACTATATAAAACTCACGCAACGCCCAAATTTCAAAACCCAGACTAAACAAAACCCCACCCACGATCAGTACTGCGCCCAAATTTCAGAACCCACACTAAAAAAAACTCAGTTGACCTCGATCGACAACAAGTTGGGACATAGGAGATATCCCCACAGGAGAAGGAAGGATCCCACATGAGTGTGCCGAGTGACAGAGGAGATCACCCCACCAATAGAGGAGCAATGTCGCGAAGATCGATAATTATTTCCACAACATTCTTGCTCTGTAAACAAATTTCATTTTCTTCTATAGATCTCTTTTGCCTAAATAGGATTTGTTGTTGGGTCTCATTCCCCTTCTCAACACTCCCCTTTATCGAATCCCCACCACAAACATTGCAATATAAGGATATCCTCTCACACAAATGCCATCAATGCACCTCCCAACATTTGCTTCCTTAAATAAATTCTACGATCGATTCTTCCAAAGGGATTTTAGTCTATTACACAGAACTGGAATTTCATAGAAAATTTTGCCAGTCCTCTTCCTCATAAACATCAGTCATTTTGTTTCTTACCAGCAACATAATCAAATATAGATTACTCTGCCACCAGGGTCAGAGTTACACATATGTGATGCTTTGGTCTTGTGAAGTTACTCATATGTGATACTTTGGTCAGGAAACCACATCATATTTCATGGGATGGATTCTTAACAAAAAGTGATGAGTATTTTTCATATTTGCAAGTTGAATCTATTAGAAATGAAGAAGTAGACCACATGGAGGAGTCAATAAAGAAGTAGAAAATGGTGGATAGAGCAAGCACTAACCATAAAAATGACCATAGAGCAAGCACTGACCACATATAGGTGGGTGGCCATGTGCTGAACTAAAAATTGTCCAGAGGAGCCAGTTGGAATAGGTGGGTGGCCACCAATATCCACCTGGATCAGGTTGACCAACATATATACATTTATTATTGTGAATATAGAACCACTATACATGCGATAGAACTTAGTTAGAATCCAATGCTAAGATTTGATATGATGTTTAAGTATTACCTCTTGTTCGCTCCAAAGTGTGAAGAGTCCTCCTAAAGCTCCCTTGGCATCTTAGATAATGAGGTTACTTGACTTCCAAAGGTGTTTCCCTAACTTTGAAACTTCGTCTGCTTTCATCTTGGTCTCCTAAAGGAGGATACTAGTCTTTTATGATTTTATCAAGTCTTTGACAATGAGGGTCTTTAGGGTGCTTCCTAACCAACCCCCTATAGTTCCAAGAGACCACAATTATTATTTCAATGGATTTGAAAGGGAACTTCCTTTCTTCACAAAATTTCAACTTTGGGGTTTCAAATTCCTAGTTCTCCCTACTATCATACTTGGAAGGGTTTTCTATGACCCTAAAAGAGTGTATTTTTTAGCTTCTTCTTCCTGGACGACCCTTGAGGCTTATCGTCCTGACTTTTGTGACATGTATTATTTTGAGGCCCGATCGTCTTGCCCCTCTTCACCTAGGATCTCCATCTCTGAGCTTTATTTCACATATGAGAATCTTATTTTTGCGTCTTTGAATGCGTCCTAATCTTTTGGCCTTGGTTCTATTAAATAGATGCTTGTTTCCATTGAACTTTCAAAGATGATCACCGTATTTCCTTTGTTTTGTAGGGGAACGAAACTCAATTTTGGGTTTGAATGGAAGATTATTTGGACTAAAGGTTGTTCAGTGGGTGTCGTCCTAGCACCAGGAATGATATGGATTCCCTCTTCTGCGATTTCTTCTAATTGTGATAAATATTTGAACTGTTTCGATGAGGATATGGTCGCCTTTTGATAAGGGTTTGCATTCTATTTAGTGGGTGATTTCATTTCGATGACTGAGGTTATTGAACCCCCATTGGAGGTTTCAGTTGAATATTGTGCCCTATTCCCATTGATACCCATTTTTTGTGAGACCACCTGCCATTTTTCTCAATTCCCGTTGCTTGGAGGAGTATCTTCAACCTTTTTGAAATTTCTTGCAAAGTGTCCATATTCATGACACAACTTGCACTTGAAGGGAAATTTTTCATAATCCAATTGCTGAACATATTGTCAATTATCCAAGGATATTATCATTGCCTAGGGTACTCCTTTCTCCAGATCAACCTGTATTCAAATTTCGACGCAAGAGAAGAGGTTTTCCTTTGGTTCCATCCTGTCTATGAATCGACCAATAAATTTATCAATGCTTTTAAGGGCATGATCACTCCAACAATGCAGAGGAAGGAGAGAGAGCCACACCCATAATGGAATTGTAGAGGGAACATTGTTTTCTGGATTGAAATCAATCGTTCATTTATTGAAATACATGCCTCTCTCTCCAAGGAAATATGGGCCACTATGAAATTTTAAATGTCTGTCTTCCTTGTGCTCGAAGAGAAATGTGAAGAAACCTCTGTCGCAAAAGAAATGATTCAATGAACCTTTGATCAAATGTTTCCAGTTTTTTTCTAGCCAAAATGCCATTTTCTTATGAGATGGCCATGTACCTATAAATTGACCGATTAGTCCCCTATCTACTAGAGCCAATGCTTTATTTCTGGAGGTGGATGGTGGGATGATAACCTTGGGAATTTCTTCTAGTTTTTTGACAAATCTGGTTTGCTACACCTTGGATGGTTTCATAGAGGTCGCTACCATCACGTTAAAGGCATGCGCTTCTTCATTAGGAGGGGGCACATGCCCTCTCCCATCGCTATCCATCATCCCAACAATTATATCTAGGGTTTGGTAAGGGTTTCAAAGTAGAGCACAGATTTTGCCCTATTCAATCGCTTATTGAACTTAGATATTTGTTATGTTTCAACATAAAAGAAGTTCCTCGTGGAAAGGACATGCCTTGAATTTGTTACTTGCATGTTACTTGGAGTATTGGTAATTGTGAAATGCAGTCCCGTGGATGTCGAATCTTAAAGGTCATGAATTTTATAGCTGCAAATACTCATCGAATTACATTCTCCAAGGCTTTCATACTAAATGGAGTTTATTATCCATGAGGATTCTCCTTAAAAATATCTATATTGTGTGATGAATGATTATGAAATTGATTATATGTGTCTTATTATGTTGGATGCTTGATAAAATAAGAAATCCAAGCCATACTATTAATTAGACACTGTTGTTTTTTTTAATGAAATGCATTGAGTGATTTCGAATTGCATATTAGAAAACATGTCAAGACCATTTAGAATCTCTCCAACATTTAAATACAGTGCAAAGGTAATATAGATAAAAGAGAAGTTCATGTAAGCATCACAAGTGGAGAGGAATAACACAAAATCCATGATTGGAGCATCCGAAACCTCTCCAAAATCCAATTGCAATGCAATGGAAAGTTTAGAGGGGGACGAGAGGATCACATAAGTGGGAGTTGAACTGCGCATTATCGATATGAGAGGAAACACTATGGTAAAAAATAAAAAAGGAAAGAACATTCTTTCATTCTACGAAAATGATGAACTCTTATGAGTTAACCCATCACACTTCCTCCTCTGAACCCATCACACTTCTTCCACGAGAGGAGGGTACAATAGAAAAAGAGAAGCACAAAAGAAACAAATTCAAAGGCTAAGGCTATTATCTTGAATGGTGCATCTATGACTATCCAAGAGGCTAAAGCTTGGCTTTTGAGAACGAGGAAGTACTTCATGTTTAAATAGAATGTATAACCTTGTTGCCTTATATGTTTAGATTTTCATATGCAGCTTATGAAATTTTTGTTTTTCCTTGAACATATTTTCAAGTCTTTAGATAAATTTATTTGCCTTCTTTAACCCTCACCCTGAGAAATAAGGTTTGCCTCAAATTTTGTACATTTAAAGTTTTTTTAGAAAAAATGTGTTAATTTAAGGAGGTATAAGATTTTTAATTAGGGTGTTCCCCAATCATTGGATTAAGTGCCAAATATTAGACCACAATATTGAAGGTTTTTTGTTTATGACTAAACCCAAATCCAATCCACATTAGTTCACAATCAACGAACCTTCTCAAGATTATTATACCCATTATTTTAACAATGATTCTTAACCTTGGATGTCTTTACAGGTGTAGAAGAACTCTTGGGCCAATGTAATGGTAATCACCCAAAAGGCATAGGGTAGTGGGAAATCAGTTTCCACTATGTCGTTCAATCTTATTATACCCATTAGTCTAGCAATGATTCTTAACCTTGGATTTCTTTATGGGTGTAGAAGAACTCTTGGGCCAATGTTAATGGTAATCACCCAAAATGCATAGGGCAGTGGGAAATTAGTTTCTACTATGTCATTTTCTGCCAAGCATAAGGTCACGACCACTGTGAAGGTGCCAATGCGACTTTCCTTAAAATCTGCTTCTCAAGTTGGTAACATGGGGCATGCTCTCCACCCCCTTTTGACACTCTTAAAGGTTTTTGTCTCTCGAGAAAGCTATAAAAAAGTCCACACCATGTGATATTATTTTGTTCATGTTAACTTTAAATCCCATCCTCTTGAATCTTTTGATGTTCTCCTAGTGCAAGTCATAATTTATATTTGTAAAATATGAATTTTACCATTCTCAATGAAAATGAAACCAATATGAATTTTACCCTAAATAATACCTAGTTACCAATTTCCCTATACTTAAATAAAAAAAAAGAACTTTCATAATAAACCTACCAGTCCATATGGTCTAATTAATCAATCTGAGCACATAGTGCCATGTTAGATACCTCACATGTCTGAACCCATCTTAAAGCTCAAAACAAACAACCGTGGAATTTTGTTTAGCGCGTTGTGGCCAGACATGTAAAATTTATGTACAGTGATAAAGAAATGAAGTTTGAAAATCTACTCTTCTCAACTTTGAGCGGGAAGGAGAAGAATCACCAACCAAGCCAAATTTTCCTCAGTTTACGATCCCACAGTCCATTTGCATTAAGGTAAAGAGATCAAGTTCCATCAACAACAACATCGAACTGTCATGTCGTTGAAAATGAAGAAGAGAGGACATCAACAACAACCGCCTCTGCAACCGACGCCGAGAAATGACAACAAGCAACTCCAATGATCCTCCTCATTCGTTGAGCGAGTTGAATATATTGCGGTCAGAACTGAGTGATTTTATGAAATCCCTGGGTGGGCATGCCATTGAGGAAGAGTTTGGCGCCATGGTTTCTAAGTCCGACTTGGACGGAGATGGTTACATCGACTTGTCAGAGTTTTTGGCTCTCAACACCGACCAGATAGTGAGAAGCTCATGCAGACTCCATGACCTGAAAGATGCATTCAATATGTTCGACATGGATGGGAATGGATTCATCTCTCCCCGTGAACTTCATCATGTTTTGATGAGACTGCAAGAGTAAGGCTTGGTAAGAGAAAGTCCTGGTAAGTGCTAAACCCTAAATCTAAAATGATACATATCTTTAAAATATAAACCCCAAATATCAATGACACTGGCCTTTAACCTAAAGTTTAATGATGAAACGAAGATTCTGTTACTCTAGCATGAATTAACGTGGTAAGCTTTATGATAGATTAAGTCATTTTGTTAACATGTCTGGATCAGTAGACCAGTGTTGTTTTCATTGTTTTTGTTAGTAGTAAGTACCACTGGGGCATAGGTTCACTGGTGATGTCGAGAAGGTGTCAAGTCACCCACCAGAGATATGTTCCTAGAAATGGGAAACAAGAATGGAACAGAATGAAAAAAAACAGCCTGGTCACACTTGTGATAACACAACCTACTCCCTGTGGTCTGACCCGCCCATATGCCATGAGTTTCAAAGGGATAAGGTGGGGTGAAAGTCCAAGGGATTTTGGCATAATAGATACCCGTCCTTTCGGGTTTTGTTTCGTGAAGAACTTCCAAAACAAAAAGAAGTTGCTGTCAGTCAAGGGTAAGAAACATCACAGGTTGACATGTTTTAGCAAATCAAAATAAAATATTTTAACATAATTATTAATAACTTAACAAGGGACAAATTTAAATCCTCGTGTTTCCACAATCCAGAGTTACTATTTACTTATCAGTTGTTCTTTTTTTGTGCGATTAAATTAGATACTTGACAGTAAAGATGAGAAGATTCATGGCATGATATTTTAGTTGCAGTTGGCCTGGTTTTGACTTCTGCCTGGCATCAAGCTTGGGGATATTGGAAATGGAACTGGTAAGTTGGTAGTAGAAGACGAGAAGATGCACATCATGAGATTCTAATTGCAACTGGCCTAGTTTTGACTTCTGGTTTTGACTTCTTCTTGACAACAAGCTTGGGGCTATTGAAGATGGAACTTGTCACATGTAGGTAGTTTCAATATATAAAAGTAAATTTCTATCTTTTTGTAGATGTTAAATCTGTAGAAAGTAATAAATTTTAGTTTTATTGAAAATAGAGTTTATTGACAGAATGCTATGTGACATGAAAATAAAAAATCCTCAAAGCTCACATATTTTGCCCCTTTAAATATTAGGGAGGCTTAGATTATATTGTAAATATTACATCAAAAGAGAGTGAAATGATGGCACACCCCAAGACATTCTTCTCAAATACTATCATTGTCTACAAAATAGTGCAATATTTGCCCATGTAAAACTATGTTTGATAAAGTGGTTTTCATTTTGCCAAACAAATTTTAAAGTACACTTCAGGGACTTAAAGTTGTAAATTCCTACTCTAACTTAATCTGCACAGTATAATATATCTTGCCTTCCATGACAAAAAGCCTAGTAGGAAACAATTCTTTGCCACGACTCATATTGTGAGTAAGTGTGATCAGTACTTTTTGGTAAGAATTTGAAATATGTATTTGTACTTTAAGAGTGAACTTTGTGAGGTACATCTAGAAAGAATGAGAGTCTATTGTATCTCATCAAAATTAACTTAACTAGAGTCTCTTAACATAATTCAGTGTCAAATTGCAAGCATTGCAGAAAACTCATATTGGTTTATTTAAATTTGTTTTCTCATTTTTATTATAGAAAAACTGATGGGCATGAGCTTCTTTGAATTGCTATTCACTAGCTATAGCATATCTCCAAATTGCCCACATGTTTTCAAGTTAAGCAATTCAATCCCCTGTAATTACTTCAAATTATTTATCTACCTTTGTTATGCTTTTATATATGTTTGGTCAAAGATCACAAGGAAAATTATGCTACTGCCCAATTCACAATACTTGTAGCAGCCCTGTATGCTAAATATTTAAGGCCCCTTGTAAGTGTTGCATTCTCACATAGTGAATCCAAGTAAAAAATAACATTCTATAGACCAATTTACTATTTCAATTCATGAATTAGGAATGAAGCAATGACACTTTATTTGGCTTG
>SNQJ01S0035654.1:27648-49093 GCA_010110895.2 Picea sitchensis
ACCTATGTTTTACAAGCTCCAACTTGTTGAGAGCACCAACTCTCTGGTTTCTCTAGCACCAACTAGAAGGAAGCACCAACTCCCTGAGTGTTCCAGCACCGAATGAATGGAAGCACCTACTTCCACTTATACAAGCACCAACTTGCATACATAAAACTCTCTGTTTTCCCAAGAACCACCCTGCCACCCTTTTTTATAGCCACAACTAGATGGAAGCTACAACTCCCAATATTCAAGCACCAACTTGAATATCAGAGGACCACAATCCTCCCTAGCACCACCCTACCTCCCTGATTATAAGTAAAATGATTGAATAACCAACAATGTAGGTGTTTCAATTCTTACCACTTCTCTTCTATCCTGCAATTCTTTTATGTTTCTATCTATTCTGCAATTTTTCTCTGCTTCAAGTTGTTCTACAAATCTTCTCTTGCTTCTATCTATTCAACATCTGTTACTCATCTATGAGTTTTATCTCACACTGTGCATACTGTTGGTTTCAAACTGCACATACTGTAATTTTCCCTTTCTTACAGTTAAACTCATTTTTCATTCAGAACACGAATTATTTACAGTCACTCTGTCTTTCTTTTATGCACTTCACACAACTTCGGTTACACCTTGAATACCTAGGCCAACAATGCTTCAGCCACTCAATCGCCAACTGTCCAAGAAATATGATTCGGTTCTGCTAACTGAATCATAACTGAACAGTTAATCGTAAAGATCAACAATATCCCTTTGATCAGATGCTCAAATAACCAACACCGTTGGATTAAATCTGCAGGGTCTTGCGTTTATCCCATATGCCCACTGGCTGTGACTATGGGCCTAATCAAGATGCATTTTGCATTTCGCATTTCAACAATCCTTTGTCGAAGGGTCTCGATGCTCCAATTTGTAATCCCTAAAAGGAAGCTCATCTTCGCTAGCTCCTCCCTCTCACGTGATCACCGACAGTGACCAGAAGCTGTGCCAAAAGGTGCTTCACGATTTCACGTTTCAACATTCTTTTCGTGAATGTCCTTGACACCTCCAACTCCCGGTATCTGAAACTCTGAAATGGAGTTAGATCAACGGTCCACAATCTTGATGATTCGACGGTCCAGATCTTTTTGTGATCTCACATATCATGATTCCTGTGATGAAGGGTTTCAACACTCCAAGTTGCGATCCCCGAAATGGAGCTTAGAAATTATCTCCTTCCCTTAAGCCTTGGACAATGTGACCTTGTCTATGACCACGGGCCAGACCTTATCACGATTTTGCATATCGTGAGTTGCAAGGTTAGAGCATTACATTCCTTTGACTTTCCAGTCAACAAAAAGTTAATCCCTTGCCACATGTCTCTCTTGGATCAACGGTCATCTTATCGTGATTTCAAAAATTCACAAGCCTTTGTCATGCTTGATCAATGGTCCACGATCTCCCTTTGATCAACGACTCAGATTAATTCGTGGTTTCTCATTTCGCGATTTCATAAGATAGAGCACCTCCTTTCTTTAAATTTCCAGTCAGCGAAATGCCAATCACTCGCCATGTACCCTCTGCATCCAACGTTCCACAACATACCTCGATCCAAAGGTCCAGATCAATTCTCAATATTTAGCATATCGCAATTCCCACACCATGCTCCATTGAATCATCCAATGTCCAGTTCAGCAGAATTCTAGTCGCTTGCCACGTGTCCTTCTTGAAGATGGACTGTCCTCCTACTTTCGGTATTTTGTAGGCCCATTTCATCTTGCATGTGAAGACCGTTCTCCTTCTTATGTATCCAACGACGATCAGTCTTCGAGCTCATATCTGATGCCTGAGATCTATTTTCTTCTACTGTGCACTCCTCCTATCTGAATTCAAATCTTACGGTCATCGGGAATTCTGAATGGGATCCAACGATCATTGTTGCTCTTCACTGTTGATATTGCCATTTCCATGCCATTATCGCTATGATACTGATCATGCCGATCTTCTCCATCAATGACATCACCATCAATGAAAAAAAAACATACTCTGCCTCTATCTAAAAACATGCCAACAACTAGGGGTCCGAAGATGAAATCAGAAAAAGATCTCCTTTACTTGGTGATTCTTCGAGAGTAACATCGCCTAATTCAACTGGAAGTTCCGACATAAGTTCCACAAAGACTAGTGAATTTTTGGATTTTACGAAAATGAAATCCAGTTCAAATTCCTGAAGGACAAGATCCATTTACTAATCTTTCTGCCGATGACACATCGTGTCAACATGTATTGAAACAGATTCACAACTGTAACGACGGTGGTGTTACGAAGAAAAATATAATGACGAAACTGTTGGACAACATGCACTGTTTCCAACGCAATCTTCTCAACATGGGAGTAGTTGATTTCTGGTCCAACCAGGCCTTGACTCAGGTAATAAATTACATTCTCTTCGAGCATATCGTCCTCTTGAACCAAGACCATACCGATGGTCGATTCTGCGATGACTAAGTGCAATAAGAAATATTTATTATAATTGGGAGGCCAGAGCAGAGGGGAAGACACGAGGGCTTCTTTCAATGCTTTGAAGGAGCATTGAGTGGCTTCATCCCAATAGAAAGTGACTCCCTTCTTCAATAAACAAATTAATGCTTTAGTGATTTCGACATAGTTTGCGATAAAACGCTGAAGAAAATTTGGTTTACCCTGTAACCTTTGAAGCTGAGGGACTGTGCACGGGTGAGGGAAATGAACTATCACCTCAAACTTTAGAGGATCGACCATGATCCTTATTGTCGAAACTATGAAACCTAGGAGACGACCCGACATCACACAAAAACCTGCACTTGTTTGGATTCAAGTGCATCTCATAGTAGCGACATCACTCAAATATTAGTTGGAGGTGTTGGATGATCAACTCTCTTACGAGATCGTGATGTTAAATCATTGAGATAAGCCTCGACTATGTGTCTAAGGTCGTGGAAAGAAAAAGACATGGCCCGCTGAAAAGTGGCTTCAACATTCTTCAAGCCAAACGACATCTTCTGATAAGAAAATGTACCCCATGGATAGATAAAAGTTGTTTTATGTTGATCTTCGAGTTTGATATGTATTTGGTTGTATCTCGAAAAATCATCCATGAAAGAAAAGACCTCGCAACCTGCGTAGTCATCGACAATCTGGTCAATGAATGGGGTGGGGAAATTATCCTTTGGATAGGCCTTGCTCAAATCATGAAAGTCCATACATACACGAATCATACCCTGCTTTCTGTTGACCAGAACAAGATTTGACACCCATTGAGTCAACTGAACCAGGTTGATGAAACTGACTTTGAGCATTTTCTCTACTTCAACCTTAATAGCTGCTTCTTTCCAAGGATTCACTGGACGAAGCTTTTGTCAGACTGTCTTGGCATCAGGATAAGTCGTTATTTCATGTTCGATGATTCTTGTATCAATGCCTAGAATTTCCTCGTAAGACCAGGTAAAAATGTTACGAAATTCCTTAAATAAATATGTATAGATCCAAATCTCCTCAGGGGAGAAGTCCTCTTTGACGAAGACATTCTCCAACATGCTAGGGGTTTTGGATATGTCATTTGGTATCATTTCATTGATATTTTTCATATTAACCTCAGTGTAAACTACGTGCATAGCCATATGATTAATATGACAAGACCCATCTCTAGTCATAGTCAACATGAATTCACCTACCTCTATTCTTCTTAACTCTAGGAGGAAATAAGATCTATGATGGAGATCATCCCAGGGTCTATCCAGACCAATCAATGCCTCCAAAATCACCTCATCGGAGGGCAAGACCAATTCTAAAGAATCAATAGTGTGGGAGTCAGATCGGGGTCGACCGAAGCTTGCTGGAAAATATTGTACGCAAATTTTTTCGTTGACAAGGGCATGGCCATGCCAGGATGCCCTGTTCCTTCCATCAAAGCCGATGGGGAAGGAAGAGTCAACAAATCATTAAATTAAGTCGTACAAAATGATGACACTTGGAAGATTTCAGCCTTAGGCTGGTCAGGGACAATTGATATCATCTTGACATCACAGAAGGGGGTGGGTAATCAAAAGTACCCATCAAACGTGGGCACAAACCAACCCCCATATTGACGACATCTAGCCGAGGGTTATCAATCATCGGGACAGTGGTGGCCCCTGATGAAGGGTCAGGCCGAGAGAAGGACAACTAATCAATGGTTACGATTCATCCCTCCTATGGAAACAACAAGATCCGAAAAACTGTGGCAACCACTAAATGCATTGTGCAGGTCCAACTCCTTCCTAATAGAAGGTTGTAGTCAAAATGTGCATTGACCCCTTCAACTTCAACACACACAGTCTTCCCTCCTAATTGCATAGGGAAAGAAGGGATGATTCCATGTGGTCTGAAATAAGGATCTTCAAAAGCAGTAAGCAGAGTAGGTGACAGAGACAAAACGGGTTGGCCAATGTCCTTCCAGGACGCCAATGACATCATGCAAGTTGAGGCACCCTCATCAAGCATCGTGCGGAAAATATTCCCAGTAAAATATTTCATGGGGTGAGCCACTACTACCTAAAATGCAACGTGGTAAGGGAAACGAGGTTTCAAGTCGGTCGTATCAAGCATGATCGTTCCCCGATTACAGGTCTTAGCAGATCCCAAAGAAGACAACAAAGCCTTTCTCTACAAAGGGAATCTCTAGAGGACCTCCAAAGAAGACATCGCCGAAGGGGTTTGTGACAAATCCTCCACCACAGAGTAATTCTGGGCAGCCCTTGCATTTGGATTATGTGAAGATTTCTTGAATTCCCCTTTTAGGATGTGTGTCATTGTTTCTCCCATTGTCTTCTCGACATGGAGAGGAACATATGGGTTTACGATGTCGTTACCCTTTTCAACAGTTTTTGGCATTTCGTAATCGTGTGCCCTAGTTTCTATGTAAGCATCACCTTTCATCATATAAATGTTTGCGGTCGAGGGATTACTAGAAGATGGAGGGGGTCCCTGACTACCCCCATTTGCGCTCGAAGAGGCTCGAGTCAAATTTTTCCCATGTTGAAATGGGTTCTTTAACACAATAGGATGTTGTTGTGCCAATAAATTTTGGGCCTCTGCAAGCCGAGGGCACAGATGAGTCGGATGGTCTTCTGTGAAAATGTTACATAGATACTTTGAATTTCTCTTCTCTGTGTTTCCCCTGCCAACATTGTTGGTGGGTTTCTTATCCCCCTTACCCTTCCTGTTTCGTTTCTTTTTCTTCCCGTCAAGTTGATGGTTGGCCTTCGAGTTCGTCGAATGCACACTATGTACGTATGACCTTTGGGTAGGGGAAAAGCTGAATCATTGGCCTGGCTGGCCACCGTCTTTTGTATCGACAATTGTTGCAATTAATTCAATAGTTGATCAGTGGGATTTTCTTGTGCTGAACCAACTATACCATCAACATGTAGTCCAAACTTGTGTTTGGCCTTGTCAATAATGGACCGTGGCACATCTCAAAAAACTTCAAAGAATAAACCAGACTAAGAGTATATCAGTTCAAGCTGTTGAGCTCTCATTATTGCCTCTTCCTCTATAAACACTCTTGGTGTTGCAACGTCCTTGGATAACTGAGGTACCAAAGAATTAAGGAACCACTCCAGTAGGAAAGCCGATAGGACTGATACTTTTATCAAACTCTTCCGACGCCACCATTATCGTATGTGATCCGAGATATGATCGACCTTTGTTTTCTTAAAGTTGGCCAACAATTCGGTGCTGGCATGGTATCTCACAGGTAGTTGGAAATGGTTCAGAAAAACCATCGCCAAATCGCTAAAGTAAGAGTATCTTGGGCAGTCCACCTCGATGTACCATTTCACGACAATCCTGATAAGAGTGCATTGAAATAGGTGCAACTGTACGAAGTCGTCTCACAGTGAGTCCGACGAGCACCTTAGGTTAAAAGTGGTCATGTGATCACCTGGATATTCATTAGGCTTACCTTCGAACTTCGGAATGTCCGAGGGAAACTTAGTCGGCATGGGAGGCCAATGCGGATCGTGACAAATTGGGTCATTTAACAACATTGACAAGTCTGGAAAATGTAACGTCGCCAGAAATGGTACTTTGGGTTGTTGACTATGTACAGGGATAAAGGAGCCTGGAGTTTGACTGACACCAGGAAAAGTTAGGAAAAGTTGGGTTGTTGGCCAGGGTTCTGTTAAACACCATGACCTTGGCTAGTGAACATATACTGCATTTGTTGGGAACTCATCGGATGATTCTCATAATTGGACATTGAGGGATGGGTGGGGATTTCTCCTTGCATTTTGTTCCAAAGATTCTAGAAAGGATTTCCCCCTGCTGATCTGACGACCATAGGTACTAAGCCTAGCCTAGGGTTCCATTGACCATGGAAGGGGTTTCCCTTGGTCGACATCCCTGATGAGGGAACTACTCCATACCATAGATTCCATAGTCCTTGTGAGGAGAAGAATCCTATGTTTTCCCTTTATGTAGGAATAGTACCCTACAAAAGATTCTGTTGTCCAAAACTAGGGTTGCCCCTGACCGAGATGACAGCTGAAGAGAAAGCGTTATTACCAAACACACCCAACAAAGAGAATGGCATTGAACCCACTGACGTGGTGTAGGAAGAAGGTCCTAGACTACCTACTCTGAACAAGTTGTGGTTCATGTTCGGCCCGACGGATTACTGGGGAGAACAACCGAGTGAGGGGAACGAGGGAGACATATGACCTACACCATAAGGGATAATGTTATAGGGGGTGGAGGTGCCCCCCATGGACCTTTGCAAAGGATCATTTGAACTCTGTGCCCCTAGACCCATGGTCTATAGGGTGGATTAGGTGAGGATAGAGTTCGTATCAAAGCCGAGAATCTCGTATGAAAATGGAGGACCCATCACACTCTGTGTGAACAAAGCAGTGATCACCACCATGGACGGAATGAGACCGCTTCCCGAAGTAGAGTTGGTCGAGACCATCGTGTTACAGACCGAGGAAGGTGGGTTAGGAGGTGGAATGCCCCCTGTGGTGGTAGCCATTTAGGGAGTGCGAGGACTCCCAAATGATGTAGGAACATTTGCTTCCATCATTGCTTGAAAAAATATCTAACGCTAGTGATGTGTTACCCTTGGAGGGGAAACCTGTATCAAAAGTGGCATCAACAAGTCAGTGATCAGAGGGTTAAATGGCCAGAGAGCTTCCGCTCCAAGGTCATGAATAGTCGGTTCCTCCGGATAGGAGTTTTCTCCTCTTAGAGCTGGCTCGAGCACAGTTTCATGCGTCCCGGCCACTTCGAATGAACCTTGTTGGTCAATTCTTCACCGTAACGATGGTGGTGGTGGCTCCAAAGTAACCGATGGTAAGCCCTGAAGACTTCGTGATCGACGGAGCTCCTGATCTTCCACTGTGTGAGAAGATCAATGACACAGTAAGGCTTTTACTAATGTTTGAAAAGAATCACACACTAGAAAAGTTCCTACAAGATAAAGTCAACAAAAAACTATCTAGTTGGAAGAACAATTATGCCAACCAACACTAGAGAAACTTATCGATGCAAGTGAAACTCGAACATGAAAGCACCCTTCGGGTATACTCTGCAAAGCATGGCCCAATGTTAGCCCCTAGGTACTACGGTATACCTTGTAGTCACGTGTGAAAGTCTCTAGAATAAAGGCAACTAAGTTTCATGCTCGCGAACAACCACCAGGCAGGTACAGTCGACAGTCGGCTGGACCACAATGAGTAGGGTAACAAAGCCCAAAACTTACTGAGGGTATCATAACCAAGTGGTCTAGAATATAAATGAGGATCCCGAATGCATTCGGGGTCCACGAAGCTCTGTAGGAAAAAGAAACCAACAGTATCACATGACAAGTCCTCAATATATGTTCCCCACTATGCTTGGTCCGGCTTTGGAGGGGTTATCTCTACTACCTATCCACACGTGACCTCGTGTTTAGACCCTGTGTTAGAGGGGGGTCCCAGATAAATTTCACGTTTACTAGAATTTTTACACTCCCTAGCCCTAAATCCAATGTTTGTTTGTAAGCCTTGAAGAGTTTCCTCTCCAACCTAATTCAAGGCTCTAGCCTAGACTAGTTGATTGCTTTACAAACATAAAGTCTAGTTGATTTTAATTAGTGTTTATTTTAAACGGCTTGTTTTAACTCAAGGAAATGGAAATCAAACTAGTGATGTGTTTGGGAGATGAAGAAGGAGAAGAAAACAAAACTGAAAGAAAAATTACTTCTAGTTGACAATAAATATTTGCAACTAACACTTTAACCAACTTTTCATAACTACATTTTCTAAGATCGTTTAAAGAAAAACCTAAAACAAAATTTCTCTCGACTATGAGCTACTTAATGTTATAAGAAATCAGTAAAGAACGTAAGAAAATAACTCTTTTTCCTAACAAACAAAACAATCAACCCAACTACTTAACCAAACTAAGAAATGAAAACTTTTTCTATTCCTTTTTTTCTATGCTTCAAACAAGAAACCTGAAAATAAATTATTTTTCTTTTTCTTTAAAGTAAATGAAAGGGGAAAAAGTGAAAAACCAGACAAGACTAAAAAATTGACCTCTGGATCACTACAAATCGTAGGGAGTCATTGAAGACACCAAACAGGTTGATAAACAACTCTAAGACTCACCCAAAACCCTTCCGAAATTAAACACAAGAAATCTTTAAAAATATAGGAAAAAAATTCTTGACACAGGCACGCTATTGATGCTTAAGTAGCATGCGTATGTACGTGGGATGTCTATAAAGAAGGGAATGTATGTACACGTGCTAACCCACAACAGGCTGCGTATGTACGCGTGCTGACCCACAATAGGTCGCGTACACCTTTGTAACTTCTCAAAAAAGAAAACAAACAGGTAGACTGATAGGGCAGGGAGAATTGGTATGGCACCAATAGGTGACCAGAATCCCGTAAAGACTCAGTAGACTCACAAAAACTCAAAAAGGTAATAAAATCAATCAAACACCCAAAAAATCCCCTAAAACCCTAGAGGCTTCCCCAGTATGGTCGCCAATTCTTCTATAGTGGGAAAACCCCCCTATGGACTACAATAGTGTTCAACATGTAGGCATGTCACAACCATCTAAAAGTCTCCTACCTTTTTAACTACCCCGAACATTCCCCAGACTCATGCATGAAATACAAAGTAAGAAGGATCAGGTAATTGTACCTTTTACTCCACGTCCGATGTCGATCCTCTCGCGCTTGATAGCTCTGCTGACTGCAAGCCTCCTCCCAAGGTTGAACTACATTAAAAAACAGATAAACAAGAAACTACAAACATGCATCTCATATATAAATCATGGGTTAGATGTTAGAATAAAGCATAAACCAAATGAAGACATTAGACACACCATATTTCGGGATAGGAAAAGTATTTCTTTTATTGATATCACAATGTTAACTTACAACAAGGTTGACGACTGCTCCACGAACTTGGTCCGGGCTCATCTTCACCAAGCTCCAGGTGCACCTCCACATATCTTTCTCCTCTCAATCTTCTCTTTGGGAAATGGAATGGGCTTATAATGGAGGAGAAAGGGAAAAATGGGGAATTCTGATGCAATTCTCTCAACAAGGCTGCAAATGCTTGGGGCAAGGAGGGGATGTGAAACGGGCAAAGTTTCATTGTTCTTATGCTTGGCTTTGGAATGAGACCCCAACACCTCCTTTTATATGAAAAAAAGATGGTTATTCGGTTGGGTGATGGGCTATAGGTGATGGATCAGTTGGGAAACTACCCAATAGCCCGTAATCTCAATGAATTTCTTGCAACTTTTTAATTTTTGCAACTTTTAAAAGTATACGTGGGCAGTAATGGTGCAACTAGCATACTTATGTGGGCTATAGTGGTGTAACAAGCATGTGTACATGGGAAGTAGTGGTGCAAGGAACACACATCTTCAAAAATAATGTTTTTAAGAAGAGCAACTCAATGTTGGATTGGAAAAAATAACAAGTAAGATGGCTTGATGCCAGGTATGCATGTGTGGAAACATTTAGGGTTATAGCAAAGATGAAGTGGTTCAAACACCATGTACAAGTCAATGCGTAGTTCCTTCTACAACTACGACGCAAATCTCAACACAATATACTCCAGTAAGATCAACAGGTGCGTAGTCTACATCTAGAGCGCAACCAACACTAGCAAGTAGTCCAAGTAATCCTACATCCCCAGATCCAACATTAACAAGTCTCTTATCAAGGAAGATAAGAAGTTTGTGTGACATTGATAATGAGGACACAAAAAAATCATTTTCTGTTTTTTCTTTGTTTTCACAAATAGATGATACATTAACTTTTGAAGAAGCTATCAAATATGATGTATGGACTCAAGCCATGGATGAAGAAATCATATGCAAAGAGAACAATTAGACATGGAAATTGGTAGATGTACCTAAAGACAAGGATGTGATAAGTGTCAAGTGGATTTATAAAACCAAGCAAGATGCAAAAGGAAATGTGCAAAAGCATAAGGGAAAGCTAGTTGCAAGAGGTTTTACAAAACAAACTGGAATTGATTTCAATGACACATTTTCACTAATTGCATGCATGGATACACTCAGAACTATGTTATCCATTTCTGTGCAAAACAAATGGCCCGTTTATCAAATGGATGTAAATTCGTCATTTTTGAATGGACATTTAGAAGAAGTGTATGTGGAACAACCACAAATCTATGAGGTTCCAGGACAAGAAGACAAAGTGTATAAATTGAAGAAAGCATTGTATGGATTAAAGTAAGCTCCCAGAGCCCGGTACAGTTGCATAGATTCCTATCTCATTCAGAATGGATTTCAAAGAAGTGAATGTGAGCCAACACTGTACATCAAAGAAAATCAACAAGGTAATATGTTGATTCTTTGCTTATATGTAGATGATTTAATATTTACAAGTGATTTTGGCATAGAAGAATTTAAGTCACTCATGAAGGATGAGCTTGAAATGACTGATTTAGGGCTTATGATATATTTTTTGGGTATTGAAGTTCACCTGTGTAAATTTGGTATATTTATTTCACAATCTAAGTATGCACATGAAATTATGAAAAGATTCAACATGTTAAATTCAAAAGCATCCCCAACACCTGTCATAATAGGATTGAAGTTAAGCAAAGAAGATAAAGGTTCCAAGGTGGATCCCACACTGTTTAAAAGAATGGTAGGCAATCTTATGTATCTAACAACAAGAAGGCATGATATTATGTATGGAGTGAGCCTAATTTCAAGGTTCATGGAAACTCCAGAAGAATCCCATTGGAAGGCAGGAAAAATAATTCTGAGATATGTAAATGGAAAAAAATATTTTGGCATTAGATATTCTACTTCAGAAGATTTTAGACTTATTGGATACACTGATAGTGATTATTCACGCAACATAGATGAGAGGAAAAATACCTCTGGGTACACATGTCATTTTGGAACAAGTATAATATCATGGACATGAAGGAAGAAACCCATAGTGACTCTTTCTTCAACAGAAACCGAGTACGTCGCAGATACAAGCGCAACTTGTTAAACAATTTGGATGAGAAGAATGTTAAAATCTATGTTGCAGGAACAACATGAACCAAATACAATATTTTGTGACAACAAGTCAACCATAATGTTATCCAAGAATCATGTGTTTCACAAGAAAACCAAGAACATTGATAAAAGGTAACATTTTATCAGAGAATTAGTGAATAACAAAGCTATTTGTTTAGAATTTTGCAGGTCAAAAGAACAAGTCGCAGTTATTTCCACAAAACTTTTAGTAATATATGCATTTCATCATCTGCGTAGTAGTCTGGGAGTCTGCGTAGTAACAAATGTCTGACAATATATGTCAATTCAAATTTTTAATGTAAATCTTTGTAATCCCACCTACTTATAATTAAGGGGGAGTGTTGGAAATAATAATTACAAGTCGATGAGATTTACATCTCCATCGATTTGTCATTCAGTCAGTCGTCAGTCTGCAAATACAAATTCACAAGTTTACTCAAACTCAATTTTGTCATTTGGCAAGTAGGGGAGTTATTTAATGAAGCCAATCTTAATCTTTCTCGAGTCCAGTTAAGTAGATAGAAGTCAACCGTATTTTTTGACGTTTTTAATGTTGAGTCAGTTTTACTTCTATAAGAAGTCTCAATCTTATCTATATATATATCCGACTCTGTAGGAAGTCGATATGTAGATGAACATAGAGAACAATCGATAGGAAGAGCAACAACAGCTGGAGGTAGTCCAAGAAGTCTGAGAGCCCAAACTTTGTGTGTGTGTTCTGTAAGTTGCAGAAGTTGTTTAGAAGTTGCTGGAGCTGAAGCTCATGTTAGTTATTGTATTTTGTATTAGTGCGCAACGCCGAAGTTTATCTTAATATCAAGTATTTTGTGTGTTCACAATTTCATATGTATTTCTGAGTTTATGTATTTTGTTGTTATGCATCTATAAATCATTTCATTAAGTGTTTTATCATAGCGTGCAGTAAATCGTGCAGTCTATGCATTGCGTGGTAAGAACTGGGATTTCAACCAAAAAATTTGTGACGCGCAGTATTTGTAAATGCGCTACGAAGAGTTTTCCTGCACATTGTAGATTCAAGACAAAAGAATTGCAAAATAAGTACAATCATAAATAAGTACAATCATATATGTTATGTAATAGAATATTTATGTTGACAAGAACTTTATTCAAATATTTTTTACATGAGTAAATTCTAATAAATTATTGACACAATAAAATAAATAAATTTTGTATGACTAAATTGGATTAAGGGTTTGACTTCTTACTATGATATTTCTTCTTCTTTATTATTCTTGTCCAAACTTCCTTCGTCTTTAAAGTGGTCCTTTCCATTCTTTACTTTCCAAATTTGTCTTCATTTGAGGGTTCTAATTGTTCTTGTATCTCATCATCTTCAACCTAATACACCCAGCTCACCTTAGAGGTTTTTTCATCTTGAATCAAGACCAACTAATTCTTCTTCCATGGAACATTGTTATGTCAATTCTTATTGAAGTTGAAGGTCTCATTTTGAAGGACTATCAATAATTTACTTTCAAGTCACTAATGTCTCCCTAATATTCTTCCCTAACTCCAACCCACCCATACACATTCCAAAACAAGATTTATCATTGAAAAAAAAATATAAGGATACTCCATTTTCAGCTTTGCTAATGGTGAGAAGAGAATCAAAACCCAAAAAATGCAACCATATATTTATAATTCTAACTCATATATAAACCAACGAAAAAGACACGTTAAAAAATCTAACCCACACAAACACCAAGGAAAAAGAATCTATCAATACAAGAACGCAGAATTTGAATTTTTCACTTCATAATAATATTGTTGGAATATATTATAATTTTTTGAACGTTTCAAATGACTCTCCATCCATTATTTATCTAAACATATGAAAGTATAAAAAAAAATAAAAAAAAATTATAACTAAAGATATAATCGTTGACAATATAGAAAAAAACAGAACATAAATAAATAATGAATTAAGAGTATGACGGCGGAACTGATTACTAAGGTTTATCGTATCATTTACAATGAGACAAGCGCTGCCTGCTGTTTCCTACCTGCCATTTCTCGACTCCAACATTATATCTCTTTACATGTGTACGGTTTAGTATCTAATATTTTTTTTTCGAAGTTGTTTAATTGTTTTATGTTTTGGTTTTTTCAGTTGTAAATATTTTAGGATATAAATTTATATGAAATTATAATTTTTTATTATTTAAATTATATTTTTAAATTTAAAAATTCACATTCCTAGAAACAAATAATTATATTTATGTAAATAGGTTAATGCATGATTTTACACGTCCTCTCTATTTTTAAATATATAAAAATAAAAATATAAAAAATAAATCAAGTAAATATTTAAAAAATAAATATATTAAATATTTCAACAAAAAGAAGATGGGTTCATCAAGTAAATATTTAAAAAATAAATATATTAAATATTTCAACAAAAAGAAGATGGGTTCTTGGTCAAGGATGAGGGTATACCTCAATGCTTAAAAGGCGGGATGGATTCATTTCTTAAAATGTGGATGGGTAGACAATTGAATATCTTCATCATTCATTTTAGTATCTCTGAGTGATTGAAATCAATGTAATAATTATGTGTGATGAAATCAATGTAATAATTTAATTTATTTTGAATTATAGAGTTTAAGAAAACAATCTATAATTTTTTATATGGTTTATAGTAGAATATGTAGAAAACAATCTATAATTTTTTATATTGTTTATAGTAGAATATCTAAAAAAAATTATGTTAGTATGGATTAGGTAATAGATATTTGGAAATATTATGAATTATATTTTGAATATATTTTATTGTGAAATTATATTTTAATTACAATTTTGTTTACTAAAAAAATATATATTTAAAAAAAATTAAAAATATGATTTTTTTTATAAAATATATATGTATTATTTTATGGACACATACAAACACACATATATTAAATTTTATTTTCAAAATATTTGTTACAATATTAATCTTTATAACATTTTAATTCATCAAAATTATGATGATTTATGATTTTTTTTTTTATATTTTAATTAGAGTATATATATACATTTAAAAAAAAACCAAGTAATCCCTTACTTTTTTTAAGGTGCTATAAATCAATGTTAATTTGAGTGGATCATCATTGTCATCATCATATATATTTTTTACTTTTCACATTTTTTTTTTCTCTAGTAGAAGTTGATGAATCAAATATGTTTTGAAAATTACCCATTGTTTCTTCATTCACATATATTCACATCCTTGTAGAGCATTGGTCTCACCTTGTTGTTTCCATATGGTGATGATAAATACTATTTGTTGTTCATGTTTTTTTTAAGCAGGATAACATTTCTTGATGTGCAATGATCATAATAGTCATTATTATGATAGCAACAAAAGTCATGGGAGCAATTTCCCTTTCCTCATTGTTGTTTGTGTCACAAAAAGTTTGTATATGTGTTGCAAAAGTTTCTTAAAATCATAGAAGGAGAAAGGGAACATTCTACGATCTTAAGAATGAATTCATATGAGCCCTAACATATCTACAATTAGTGATGTTGCTCACGTGTCTCTGTAAAAGTAAATAAAACCCCATAGATGCACATGAATGAATAAGTAGGAGAGAATTGGAAAATTATACAAGCAATGGAAAATTGCAATTCACTCATACCACACTATAGAAATTATTATTTTTTCATGCTACAATTGTTGCTAGTATACCATTGTCAGGTAATTTATATGCATAAATCATGTAACATACTTAGGTTATTTGCACTATGATTTACCTAAGATGATTTTGAATATAAATGAAGATAAATGAATTTAACTAATCACACCATACTTCATCAATCAAAATCAAGAATAATCGTACTTGGAAATGATCATGTACTTGAAAGGTCGATCATGTATGAATTATACACATCCTGTTTCCATAAATCATTGCTTAAAAGAAAAATAATTTGCAAAAGGAGAAGATTGTTCATGAAATCAAATTGCAAAATTAAAAGAAAACATATGAAATAAACGACTACCATGATCTATTTGGACTGAACTCAATTCTCCCAAGAAAAAGGTAGCAAACTACTCTACAACATTGTAAAATAAATCAAGACATAGAACTAAAGAATGACAAATTATGTGAAGATAAATGCCAAAAACTTGATTCTATTCCATCATAATCTAGACATATGTTCCAAGAGTCCTCCCCTTGGAATGAAGAACACTCTTATTTATACAAAAATAAAGATAAAAAATAATAAATTCAGATCCACATATCTCTCATGTGGTTAAAACCATTTGCTAATAATTAGAAAGTAATATCACTAAAATTATTCCCACAAATCTCTCTAAAATATTTGATAACAAATATTCCACGATTCTTCTCCATCTAAGATACTTCAATAGTCCTCCCAAATATTCATCAAATCTTTAAGGCTTGAATGGGAAATTCGAATTTGAGGCTAAGTGGTCAAATTGGACATTATTGGAATCTCCAAAAATCTGTGTAAACATTACCAAACTCTGTTCAATAATATTTCTGTGGTGAGGGTTTTCAGTCAAGTTTGGAAAAACCACAGTTTCGTTGATGGATTGTCGACGTTTCAGATCCATATCAGGATCCATCTTCAGGACAAGAAGCCTGGGTTGTTATTTAAGAGAGACACTTCCTATAAATTCTAAATGGATAGAGGAGAGCTTAAATGTCGGCTGGGAAGAACCCTAATTCTCCATTAATTAATTAAGTTTATTTATAATGTTTATTTTTAGTTATTCAAATTGTTATTTTATAATTTGTTTTTAGTTTTTTATATTATTCGGACCTTCAATTCATTTTAAATTTTAATGTTTCTTATGAACATAGGGAAGACTCTCATCTCATGTGCACATATGCTTGTAATTGTACATTCACAAAATATGCACGATCATCTAGTTGAGGACCTTGGTTTGCACATTTGTTTGGGGGTGGAAGGCCATGTATTTGGTGAGCTTGGTGTCCATCCCTGACCAGAGGATCGACTAGAATTTGTTGAGGAACCAGTTGTCCTGATCATAGACGATGGTTTTTGTAATCCCAAAATGCACCCACACTCGTTTGAAGAAAATCTTAGTAGTGGCCTTTTCTATGATGTTCTTCTTGCAGGAGACCAAAATCACCATCTTAGAAAATCAATCAACAACCATAAAAACACAGTCATTTCCCTGCTTGGTTGAAGGAAGGCCTGACATGTATTCCATCGAGATGGATTCCCAGGGCCTATCAGGAGTAGGCAAAGGGGTGTACATGTCTTGTTTCTTAATGGTTGGTTTGGAAATGGCATAGGCCTTGCATGATCTGATATACTTGCTAACATCCTGTCGAAGTTTCAACCAATATAAATGTTTCTTCATCACTGCCACTGTCTTCTCTAAATCGAAGTATCCTACCACCCAACTGTAGTGAGCTTCCCAAATAATATTCTCTCACTTGCTTGATGGAACACAGAGATGGCACAACAACTCGTTTTGTAGATGAAAATCAGTGACAACTTTGATTTTTCCCAACATCTAGTAGGCAGTGGCGAAGTCAGAATGTCGCTCATAGAGTTTGGGCCATCCGGAGGTCTCATGTCTGCAGGAGTGTAGAACCATGGTTAGTGTGGCAATTCGACGTCGATTGAGGCAGTCAATAATGTGTTTGGTTCTCCCTGTATTATACTTGATGTTGATATCGAACTGCTGCAAGTATGTGGACCACTTTTAATTGTGGTCATTCTCGAATTTGCCTCATGTCTACATGAATTGCATAGGTTTATGATCAATGTGGATGACCGTTTCCTTCCCGAGAATGTAATACCTCCACTGGTGGCAAGCTTGTACAATAGAGTACATTTATTTGTCATAAGTGGGGTGATTATAGACAATACTTGATAGTTTCTCACTATGATAGGCCATGAGATGTCCATGTTGAGTGAGAACTGTGCCACAACATAATCTGAAGCATCTGTCTCAATCTCAAATGGTTGTTGTAGGTGAGGTAATGAGAGCATCGAGTTTGAGCAAAAGCACTATTTCAAATCATTGAACCTTTTTTGTTGAGACTATCCCCACATACATTTTTCCTTACTACCAACCCTGGTCACTTGGCTAAGGGCCCATGCAATGTGGGAGAATCCTAACATGAACCTGAATTTGGAAAGCCATGAGAAGCTTTGGAGATCAATGAGTGTGGTAGGGGATGGCCAGTCATAGATGACCTGAATTTTGGATGGATCTACATGCAACCCATGCTCATCAACAACGTAGCCTAGGTAATGGACCATGTTCACGTCGAATGATAATTTTTCCAAATTGGTGTATAATTTGTGTTGTCGCAGAGTGTGTCGAAATTGTTGAATGTGTTGTAAGTGTTCCGACCAATTCTTGTTAAATATGAGGATGTCATCCAAATAGAATACAATAAAACAATTGGTGAAATTCTGCAAGATATCATCCATCATCCTCATGAAAGTTGTTGGGGAATTTTTCAAGCCAAAGGGCATGACTAACCATAAAAATATACCTTCTTTAGACTTGAAGGCAGTATTCCATACATCGGTATTCTCTATTGGGACTTGGTGATAGAAATACTTTAGATCAATCTTGATGAAGTATTTGGCCCCCTTGAGCTAGTCAAGGAGATCGAAAATTCGGGCAATCAGGTACCGGTTCCTGACTGTGATTTTATTTAGGGCCCGATAATCAATGCAGAGTCACCATGATCCATCTTTCTTCTGCAAAAGAATGATTAGGCTTCCACAAGGTGATGAGATTGGAAATATGTGACATTTATCGAGTAAATTTTGGATATGGCACTTGATTTCCTTATTTTATGATAGGGAGCAGTGATATACTATCGGTTCATCAAGGTTTAGATCGTTTGAGTGCTTGATGTGAAAGTGCATAGGTACCCCAGTGGGTGAGGATAATATGTCTTTGTATTGTTCCACGACCTTATCCACTTGATTCTGTTGCATGGAGAGACCTGTCATGGAGGCCATGGATGTGGCTACAACCTTCTTCTCACTCTGAGCGCATATCACGAAGAAGACAAACTTCCTAGTTTGAGAGATGACCTTCCTGCATTGCTTGGCACATATCAAAGAAATAGAAGTAGATGGGACTACCTATGGTATCCTGTATAATTTCCTTTCCAAGGTAATAATAACACTACAAAGCCTATAATCATATACAAAATGGAATTTCCATAAATAAGGTTGGCCGAAAATAACTCACAAACTTCAAGTGGGGAAACATCACACAATACCTTATCTTTGAAGGGCTTGATGGTGTATGCCTAGTAACATAGTTGGCTGATGTGGAGATCACTCCCTTGGCAGAGCCATCCGATGGTGTATGAATACAGGTATGGCAATGTCAACAAAATGAACTACTTGATGACCTCTGTTGAGATGACGTTCTTTTGGCTACCTCTATCAACAATGAAGTGTAGAGGAGTACCCTTCACCCACATATGTGAATGAAAGAGGAACTCACCTTCCTCTGGTTCATCCGATTCATTAGACTTGACCTTGGTGGTGGTAGCAATAGTGGCATTGGGTTCTGCATGAATGATCCATCTCCTTTTGTTTGGTTCTAACTTAGAGTCAGATCTTGCATCTGATTCATAGGATTTCACCTCGGCCACCAATGACTACTTTGAGTGGCATTTAGCAGTGTTATAACAGGGGCTCTTATGGAATTCACACAATTTTCCATTGTCTTTTCTTTGTCTTCCCACTGTCCTTATTTGTTTGTGGTTTGGAATGGTTTTCATGAGGTTTCCCATCCTTTCTTCTCCCTTTGTTATACAGGTTGGGGTCGCCTTTTCTCTACTTCTATGATGAGGGGTTTGTAGGACGAAGATGTTGTATCTTATGTTTAAGCTTCTTCTCATTTTTTATAGTATATTGATAGGCCGCGTTCAAGGAAAAAATGTCAAGAAATAGAATTTTTGTCTGGATGTATCTATGCAAACTGTTGTGGTACTTGTGCACTAGATGTCACTCAGAGTCTTTAATACCCATCTTGGTGTGCAAGGTGTGGAAGACATTGGTGAACTCTGGCACTATTTGGTCCCTTTCCTACTACAGTGTGGTCCATCTTGTATTCAAGTCATCATAACTTCTAATAGGGTAGTATTGTATACAAGTTCTCATAACTTTCAAATACATTTCTTCTAGAATTCAATGAATTATTGATTAAATATTAGAAAACAACATACCCTCATATACCTCAGAAGTCCATGATTTATACATTTGAGGTATCTTGTGATAATGGAGGAATATTTTGGCTTCTAAAATTGGATCATGGATCTGAAGTGAAAGTATCAAATGTGGATGGCGTTGATTTCTTCCCCTTGGCTAGAGGAAGAGATGGTAAGACATGAATTTTTTACCTCTGTACCTTCTTATCGTTGGAACTAATTTACTGGAGCTAAAATTTTTATTTGAAAAATATAGTCACTACAAAATGTTGTTAGTGCTATGAAACCATATAATCTTCATCCATTCCCAAACCTCGATAAAACTCTATCCATGTGAATAAATGTTCTAGAGTCGAACATGGAAATAATTCATTGGATTAACGATCATTAATTAATATCATTAACCAACGCGAGACAACTCACCGTTAATTAAAATGAGTGTCAAGGTACCATAGTACACTCTGACAAGTACGAATGAATGTGCTGAAGTCAAGTCTCCTGTAGAATCTTTCAATCAGGAGACATTGATGAAATCCCAATGTTGACAATGAGGAGGCTTGCCATTAATGTATTCAAGTCCCAAGGTACTATAAGATATCTCTAATCATGATCCTAGATAAGGTTCTAAAGTCGATGGGAGAATATTTGTTGGAAGGAGGGCCTTAAGGGATCCCACATTGTCCAACTTGACCATAAAACAAAATGATTTGAAGAATTATAAATGAAATATTTTCACTATCAAGCAAGAATATATCTGGCAAAAGGAAAATGAAAGTTAGGTACCTTAGAATTGTAAGTGACCCGAGTGAATTTATTCATGGGAAGTGGAGAAGTATGGTAAGCTTGTGAAGAGAAAATGGGTTGAAGTCATGATCTGGTTGAAGTGGTAAAATGAAAAGTTTAAATTTCACTACATAAAAAAATTGAGGTTTGGACTTCAACATTCGTGGATTGTTAATCTTGAGAGAAAAAAATATATGAAACATATTTACCAACTTAACGAGAACTCTACAGAGTTCTCGTTTTTGGGTGGGTCAAGTTTTTTATCCCGTTTTTAAAAATGGTGCTACCGGTAACATGCCCCCTCCCTTTTTTGATGGTTTTTTGATATTTTAAATTTTTTGATACATAATGTTTCCAGTTTTTTTTAAATGCTTGTTTTTCATCTATTTTCAAATTGTTCATTTTTTTTTCTCAACGATGTTTTTTCATATATTTTCAAAATTTTCTAATTTTTTTTGGGGTCCAATGGTGTTTTTAATCATATTTTCACGCTTCATCCAATCTTAAAAATGTTGTACACCATTTATTTTTTTAAATTAATATTTTTCATATAAAAATGTGTCCTTAATTAATATATGGTTCCATACTTTTTAAAGATAGTGGAAAATATCATTTTTACACATATTTTACCGATACTTCAATAACTAGAAAATAATTATAGTTAAATAACAATACTTTTAAATATTTAGGAAAAAAATATAATTCATTTCTTTTTGGATAAATTAAAAACTAAAAAAAACTAAGAAAACAAAAAGAATTGAAAAAAAATAAAAAAATAAAAACATTTTATAAACAAACTTATATTAAAAAAAACCATTAAAGAAAAAATGTAAAAAACTAAAGAGGAAAAAAACTATAAAATTAAAAATATATATAAAAAGTAAGAGAAAATGAAAAAAAAAAATAAAAAAATAATAAA